>BSBK01006417.1:2500-299411 GCA_027943335.1 Chamaecyparis obtusa
GTCTATCTGTCTGTCTGTCTCTCCCTTAGGTATAATATTGAACATATAATATAAATATTCAATAAGTTAATATTATACTATTATACAATAGATAAATAAATAATAATAATATAATACATACTAATATAAAAATTTATATTATAATATTAATGCTATGCTATTATTATTTAATATTAATATTAAAAAAATAATTGTAATATTTATTTTAAAATTGAAAAAAATACTTAACTCAATTAATATTATCATAAAAAAAATACAATTTAATATGACACTTGAAATTAAGAAAGCTAGTGCAATTGAAATTTGAATTAGGTGGGAAGTTTCGGATATCCGATATTATCAGATATCCAAAATTTTTGGATATCCGATTAGGCTTGGTATTTTCTTGGGAAATACCAAACATGGATGGTCAACCCTTTAGGCATGTTTAGGAGATTGTTTTTGATATCGAGACTTCGACCATGTAGCTGACGACTATTTTTTCACCCCAAAATTGATGAAACAAAAAGTGTTTCTTAAAGACATTATCAGCTTTCCATCAATATAATCACTATCAAATTTTGAGTTCAGTAAGTAATTATTACTTATTTTTCAATTGAGTTATCTTTAAAGTCGTAATTGACATATTGATTGAAAAACAACTATAACTTTCAAATCGTTTAACCTTTTTGAAATCTGAAACATGCGTCACATTCTATGCTTCGGCTACTATAAGAATTTTTTTTTTCAGTTTTGTAAAGTTTAGAATTAGTTAAGGTGGTTAGACATGAGAGTTTTTTTATTCTAACAAAGTTGTAGAAGAAAATTCATAATTAATTATTTATTTGGCAAAAAATTACAAAAAAATATGCGTCACATCTGGGCATGAGTCTACTACTTATGTCTAAAATCTTGGGAAAATATATCATCATTTGATTGTGAGTAAGGTGGTTAGATATACATGTACTTTTTATCTTTTCCCTAAAATTTTTGTACTACTGCATTGAAATCTAAAATTTTGAACAATTAGATAAATATTTTTTCAGACAAGAGCTAGTAGTTTAGAAACTACATTCAATTTCCTCCAGATTCTATTCTTACAACTTTTTCACAAGGTTCATAAGATGTTCAAAATTTTACGTCAAGTTGACAAACCCTGATTTTCTAATTTTTCATTGCCACTTAAGGCCATAGTTTGGTATACCATGATCCTACACATACCCATGTACTCTAGAGCCCTTACTCTTATGCTTTGATGATTTGATTCTTGTTTATGTTTCATGTCTCCTTTTTCCTTTTGATTGGATTATTTAGGGAAGGGACATTGCATGACTTTCGATTGAATTAGAGCTTGTGTGGACCTTGGGTCTATCTTCGAGCTCGAGGGAGTGTACCCTTGTGGTTTCATGGGGTTGGGTGGAAAATATTATCGAGGTACTATTCGTGGTTCCATGTATGGATTTTCTTTTTATACTTTCTTGGAAGCTATTGAAGATCTTTCCATTATATCATGTACTTCAAATTGTTGTAATACATATGTATTGATTCTATGTAATTCTTTGGATGGTAATGTAATGAAAATGTATTTTGAAAGAAAATTAATGTAATAGGGAGGGTTAGTCTTAGGAATATTGAAAGGGTTTGATCTTTATGTATTATGATAGATTTGTAATGAAAATACATGTTGTAACATTTACCATATCCCTCTATGATTATGTTGTTTCAAATATGAAATATAATAGAGAAATGTTAATGGTTCCTTAATGCAAAGTTATTTATGTTTTGGGAAAAAGGAAGCAAGTCATGTTGAGAATTTATGTAATTACGAAAGTAATGAAAAGTTAAACATTTTATTTGAAGTTGAATTAAGGTATTAGGAAATGGGTTTTTTTGTAATCAATTACCTTAGCTTCTATAAAATGTTGAGTGGATTATAAGTTATGAAAAGAAGGTAAGAAATGAAATCAAACATTTTTGAGTCAACATGACTTATGTTGTTATGAATTTAAGATTTAATGTTTCCATTCACGCATTAAAGAATGTATTTGAAGTGAAATAAATAAAGGGTTTAAATTATGTTGATCTAGTAAAAACGTTAGGGACCATGTAGTGGCATGTTTATACTTATTCTTATAAGCATTAGGTAGAACATGTAATGTATTTAATGGATTCTATTAAGTAAAAAAATAAAATAGTTGCATTAGAACTTGTCCTTTTGAGTTCCATATGGGGTGTTACATCTAGTATCAAAGCTCTAGGTTTCTATATTGGGAGCTCTAGGGTCTACCTACACTAAAATGAACTCTTCTTTCTTTATGCATATTAGTAAAAACTAGAGACTAGAAAAAAAAACTAGATAACCTTTCTTATGTTTCTCTTCTAGGATGCCTCCCATAACCCAGGGTAGAGCTAGGGGTGGAGTTAAAAACTCTTCCCCTAGATCTCATCAAGATTGTTATCAAGGGGAATGTGAGGAAGAAAATTTTTAGGGTAATAATATGGAAGAAAGGAATGAGAGTCAAAGTAATGACTCTGAGGGGGTCCAAATGAGGTAGCTTATGTAACAAATTTTGAAAAGGCTTGACATTATTGAAAAAAAGTAAATCATGATGAAGAAAACCATTCTCACCATAATGATAGGGAAAGAGATAGAAGCCTAATGAGAAATGATGCAATACCATAAAGTGGAACCATGTTGACTACACACATGATGGACTTTCTCAAAGTCAAAATACATCTCTTCTTTGGTAATGAAGGGGGATATGTGGTAAAAACATGGTTGTTTGATCCTTAAATATGTTTGTCCCTGTATCCCTTTAGTAGTAATGTGAAACTAAGATGTTCCATCATGCACTTAATAAAGTTTCCTTCAACTTGGTGGTATATGGGTTAGCATTGACACTATTTCTTGGGAACTCTTTCTAGAAAGCTTTATGGATTGTTTCTTGTGAGACCAATGGAGACAAAGTAGAGAAGAAGAATTTCACCATATTAAACAATAAACCATGATAGTAAAAGAGTATGAGAAGAATTTTTATGAGTTTAATCCCTTTTTAGGGTACAAAGATGATGGTCATATTCTTGTACAACACTTTATTTGAGGATTAAGTGACTGTATTATTGGTGGAGTACCAGTTCTTGAACTTAAGACTCTCCAAGAGGTTGTAGTCAAGGCCTTTCTAATTGAAAGAAATGTAAATATGGGTCTGGGTAGTTAATCCAGCAGTCAAATGACCAATACTAGATCGGGTTCTAAGGATATAAAAACTAGGGAGCTTCAGGTTCCAAGAACCAACAATCATCCTACAAAGGGGGGAAAAACTCTCAAAAGAATAAATAAAATAGGTATATAACATTTATATACATAAATGTGATTATATTACATTATTTAACATATATATTTATAAATACTTATGTATATATTACCCAACTAGTTCCTTAGTGAGATAAAAATAAATAGAATAAAAGGGAGGAAGAGAAATAAATGGAGACTTAAAATAATAATAGCCTAATTCTAGGGGATTTGAACTTGAGACTTACAAGGAATGAGGCTTACTATTTACCATTTTTCAATGGGGAGTTACTTGATACCTCTACCCATATGTATTATATTTAACAAACCTAGTTAGTTATTTCATTTAATAAAATAACAAAAAATTATAATTTATAGAAATCACATACAAGAAGGTAAGAAAACTTTGACTAAGGAAAAACATAAGTTAAGATAATTAATCATTTAATAAATAATGTACACAACCATAGTATTTGGAACATTTTATTCCCATAAAGAAACTCCTCCAACCAAATGGTTGTTTATAATTTTGTTGGAGTAAATCTCCACAGTGGGGGGCTGGAAAAAAAAATCTAAGGGGAGGAATTATGTTTGATTGGTGAAGATAAAAATTATCATTGAGATTCTATGGGAGGTCTATGCGAGGAATTATTGTTCAAGATTCTAATGATCATTATTGTGAGGATTGAAGATGAGGACCTGCACGAAGAAGTGGAGAACTTTGAAGCATTAAGGATCTCATCATATCCAATGATTTCTCTGCAAGACTTCAGGAAGGTTCTAGAACCAAGAATAAACTCCATGTGTATGTGTGTGTATAAAATATAATTGATTAAATAGGTTTATATGAAATAATATTGAATATAAATTTATTATTATATTGTTTGCAAGTTGAAATCTAAACTATATCCTTACATGTTATGTGTGCTTGTGTATTGTGAAGAAGCATCCTTTCCCATACTTGTTATTGGATTTGGTTGTTCCTACATGTGTGTGTAAAAGTTAATAAAATGTATTCATTCATGTTTTGGAAACATTATTATCCATAATAATCAAGGGCCATTCCTTAGTATAATCACCCAAATAAACCCCATCCATTGACTTAATATATTTAAACATAAATAGAATTTTTCCAATCCTCCAATGATTTTGTAGGTAATTATGATAAATATAACATATCCTAAATTTAGAAAGATCTGATGCTGTAATCAAATGTTATAACCTCCATACTGAGACCAACTTGGAATATTATAAAAAGGTACTCCCTAGGATATGATAGTTTTAAGAAATTTTTTTATTGACCCCTCAAATAAAAATAATTTATCCATAACATGATAATTTATCTCCACACCAAAGGTTAGGTCTGTACTTGACCATAAAAAGTTGTACCAAAGTATCTTCTAACTACATATTCTAGAAACCATCTTTCTGATCTAAATCTTCTCACAACAGGGTCATGTTTTGTCCTATGTCTCATTCCATCTTAGATTAAGCTCTATTTTCTTGTATGTAACTATTCCAAATTGAAATCAAGTGTTTATTTTACCACCCTTTGATTTCCTTCTCATTCTGCAAATGTTTAGAGTTGGGACTCATCTTGTGGATTTGGGATCAAAGGAGGGTTCCTAAACCTATGGACTAGGTGCTTTGAAGTGGTTTCAAGTTCCCTATATGACATGGTTGAGTAGGGTAACTCTTTACCCTTTGTGAGAGGCTCATAATAGGTTTTAGGGCCCAAATTGGTCACTTGGGAGGATGCTATAGGTGAGTTTCTTAAGAAAGTGGAAACCTTAAAATTTACTTGGTTTAAGGGAGGGTTTAAACATAGTAAACAAGATAATTGACATAACAAGTCCACATAAGACTTTTTGTTTACTAGGACCATATGTTTAACCTCTTGGAATAGATCCTAGACAAAGGATTCCATAGACCATGGCTGCTTTGTTGGATATTGCTAATGCATGGGGAGGTGATTGAAGACAGTTTGTATGTTTAATCACTATGTTACTGAATGTGCATTCATACTATTTTCATTTGTATTTTGTCACTTATGTCAACATATGTTTTTGTAAGGATAATAGGCTGGTTATCATAGTGTACAGACACTGTACAGATGTTTTAGATGTTGCGAAGTTAGATGAGAGTTTAGGAAGGTGTTGTGATCTTATATCCAAGATCACATCATGTAATGTTTCATATTGGATGATTTACAAAGGTTTTAGTGAAGACTGGTTACTGAACAATGACAGTGGAAGTTGATAGAGATAGTCTCTATATTTTTGGCATATCTTATAGAAGATTTGGATTCAGTGTATGTGAGATTGAGGGATGAAAGAAAAGGTAATGGAGAATGTTTTTTGGTCAACACAAGGTACAAAATGCTAGATGATGTTAGCTGTGACATGTGTTTTGGCAAAGACTTATTTGGGAGCCGACTTGGGAGATGTAGCATATGTTTTGTTTGGTGAACATGAATTAAGGATGTCGGTCCTTAATTGTTGTAATATAATCATTGTATACTTGTTTTAGATATTGTGTGTATCTTAGCAAGGGTTTATGTAATTGTTTGTAACTAGGAAAGCCTTATGGGCCAACCTGTTCATGGAGAATTGTAATAGGGTATATATGTGAGATCTTTTCTTTGGAAAAGATATGGATGAGATGTATGTGATATAAAGAGGTTGTAAAAGCTATGAGCTTGTGTCTATTGATGTAGAGTAGAGGTTTATTGGTACACTTCATTGGAACTGATCAAGAAAAGACAATTGTTATCAAAAAGTTCAAAAGGTTGTATATTTCTTTATATACACCTGTGTTGCGAACACTAAGTTCTGAAGGTGGATTTGACCTTCTTTGGGTAGTGAGCCCACCCTTTCTTCTTGACTCCTAACAGGGTCTATCCTCTAATATGGACTGTGTACTATAATGTTTCAATAAGCTCCTAATAGGGCTAAATCTTCTAACAAGGATACTATACTCTCAGTACATCATTTGTGGGTGCTAATTCCCACTAGGGTTTTTACTTTTAACAGGGTTTCCCTGACACCAAAATATTGTGTTATTGTGTTGGCATTCATTATGTTCATTGGATTTGATATTACTACTATCTAAAGTTTTAAAGTTTAATAATCTTACTGATTCACCCTCCCTCTTAGTTGTATTGTGGATGGTTATTCCTAACTTGGTATCAGAGCTTGTGGTCCTTAGAGAGAAATATTAACAACTTGAGGTGATCTTGGAGATGGAATTCTATAGGAAGGATAGTCCTAAGTTTTGATCCTGAAAACTTTGAGAGTTGGAAGAACAAGATGCAAACTCATTTTCTATGTTTGGGCATAGACTATTGGATGATTAAAAAGAATAAGGTAGCTATGAAGACTGAGAGTGATTTTCCATCAGCTACTAATGATGAAAAGAAGGTATTCTCATACAACATGGTCATAAGGGAAGCACTAATCAACACACTATTTGAGGGTGAGTTTATTGAAGTTAAAGACTTGGATTCAGCACATGAAATTTGGAATAGGTTAGAAGCATTATATGAAGGAGATAAATATACCAAGCAAGCGAAGTTATAGAACTAGAAAACAAAGATTGAGAAGCTGAAAATGAAGGATGATGTAAGCATAAGGGCTTATGTTCAAAGGGTTACAGAAGTTGTGGTTGGAATCAAAAATTGTGGAGGCTCTTTTGATGAAGAAGAAGTTGTTGCGAAGATCCTTAGATCATTGAATCCTGTGTACAAGTTCAAGGATATGTCTATTCAAGAGACTATACCCTTAACTCTAAACTTTAGTAGATAAATATTGATTGCAAAGCTAAGTACCTTTGAAGTTGTTGAAATGGGAGATTCAGTACCTAAAGTTGATTATGCATTCAAGGAATCTGCACACAAGAAGATGTCTGCACTTTTGAGCACCAGCAGTGAAGACCTAAAAGAAGAGCTTGGTGAATATGTTGAGGACTGGGAATAGATAATGGTAGAGGAAAGAAAGGTGGATGAACTTGTTGCACTAATTTCTAGAAGAGAAAAGAGAGATAAGGGAAAATTTGAAGGCAAGTTACCCTTGAAATGTTTTTCATGTAATAAGGTAGGTGATTTTGCATCTAGATGTCCTACAAGAGTCCCTAAGTACAAGCCTAATTTTTTCAAATCTAAGAAGGATAAGGAATGTTATTATACTAGTGAAGGCATTTCTGATGATGATGATTTAGATTATGAAGAGATTGGATTTGTTGCTATTAGAGATGAACCAATACACGAGGAAAAAGATTTAGTATCTCATGTTGATAAGAAAACTAAATGGATAATACACAGTGGTTGTTCACATCATATGACTGGAGATAGAAACAAGTTTGTTAAATTAGTGAAGTATGATGGTGGAGTTGTGAGATTTAGAGATAATCTTCCTAAGCCTATCATAGGTGTAGGATCTATTACTTTGGATGGAAAGACTATTATTGATAATGTTGCTACTTGTTGATGGACTTAAGAATAACTTACTGAGTGTTGGATAGTTGATGGATAAAGAGTTTCAATTAAGTTTTGTGAATGGTAAATGTTTTATCAGAAGGAAGGAAAGCTGATTGCAACCGGTACTAAATCTAGAGGTAATGTATTTGAATTAAATACATCTAGAGCCTGTTATTTTTTGTGTGAAGGTAGATGACAGTTGGTTATGGCATAGAAGATTTTGTCATGTTAATTTTGATAATATTTTGAACGCAAGTATGGATAATACAGAAAGAGATCTACCAAAGATTGTGAAACCATCTAACACTGTATGCAGAGAATGTGTTATGGGAAAATATACCAGAAGTAGTTATAAAAGAAAAGCATATACATCAAAAGGAAAGTTAGATCTGGTACATAGAGATTTGTGTGGACCTACAAGGACAAGATCATACTATGGTGAAAGGTATTTCATACTTTTTTTAATGAATTTTATAGAATGACGTGGGTTACTTATTTGAAAGAAAAATCAGAAGCATTTGATAAATTTAATTTGTTCAAAGGAAAAGTAGAGACTGAATTAGGTTTAAAGATAAAATGTTTGAGGTGAGACATAGGTGGAGAGTTACTTCAAAATTATTCAATTCATATTGCAAAGTGAATGGAATAAAGAGACACCAATCTGCTCCTAGGACTCCACAACAAAATGGGATAGCATAGTGAAGGAACAAGACTATACTTGATGCTACTAGGACAATGTTGCTTGAAGGAAACATGTCTCATATGCATTGGAGAGAGGTTGTTGGGACAACGGTATACACATTGAATAGAATTCAAATTAGAGAAGGTACAAGTAAGACTCCTTATGAACTATGGTTTGATCATACTCCTACTGTAAAATATTTTAGAATATTTGGTAGTAAGTGTTATATCAGGAGAAATGATGAGATAGGAAAGTTTGATGCTAGAAGTGATGAAGGAATTTTTCTCGGTTACTCTACCAAGATCAAGGCTTAAAAATGTTTCAATATAAGGTTAAGAAAGATGATTGAAAGTAACAATGTAATAATAGATGAGAAGTTTCAGATATAAGAGAGAATGTATGACAATAATCAAATTACAGAGATCGAAGAGGTTGTTGCTGTAGAAGAAGAAGAACTTGTTGAGGCAGAATATGAAAGAGAGACTTGTGATGTTGACAAAAATGATGCTACTAAGGTTCCTAAGACTCCAAGGTATGTAAAGATTAATCATCTTGAAAATCAAATTATTGATGATTCTAATCAAGGAATAGTGACTAGATCAAAGGTTAGAGAAGAATTTTTTTTGATTTCTCAAGTTGAACCAAAGACTATAGATGAAGCATGTAAAGATGAATCTTGGACAAATGCTATGAAGGAAGAGTTAGATCAGATAAAGAAGAATAACACTTGGGAATTGTTTCCTAGACCTAAAGACAAAAATTTAATAGGAACTAAATGGGTTTTCAGAAACAAAGAAAGACTAGTATGTGAGGGATATTCACAGCAAGAAGGCATAAAATTTGAAGAAATTTTTTCTCCTGTTGCTATAATAGAGGCTGTGAGATTTTTCTTGGCTTATGCTACACATAAAGACTTCAAGGTATATCAGATGGATGTGAAATTTGCATTCTTGAATGGGGATCTTGAAGAAGAGGTATACATAGAACAACCAGATGGATTTCCTCTATCTGAAGATAGAGACATGTTATGTAAGTTGAAGAAGGCATTGTATGGACTAAAGAAAGCTCCAAGGGATTGGTATGCAAGATTAGAAAAATACTTACTTCACCTTGGAATTAGAAAAGGTAATGCTAACAGTAATTTATACTTAAGAACTAGTGAAGATAGAGTTGTGATAATTGAAGTTTTTGTTGATGATATTATCTTTGGAGGAAATGATTAATTATGTAAGAAATTCTCTAAGGAGATGGAAAATGAATTTGAGATGTCCATGATAGGTGAAATGAAATTCTTTCTTGGACTGTAAATAATTCAGAATGAGAATGGTATCTTTATTTCTCAAACTAAGTATCTCAAACAAATGCTAAAGAAATTTGGAATGGAAGATTGTAAACCAATAGGAACACCCGTGGTGACTGGTAATAAACTATCAAGTAATGATGAAAGTCAGTGTATATTTTAGACTAAATACAGATCAATGGTTGGTGGATTACAATATCTGACTCATACCAGACTGGATATTGCTAATGCTATTGGAATTGTGGCTAGATATCAGGAAGAGCCAAAGGAGATACACTTAGCTACTGTAAAAAGGATATTTAGATATATGAAAGGGACAATTGAATATGGCCTATGGTATGATAGGAATGATAGTTTTGAACTTCATGCTTATACTGATGCTGATTGGGTAGAAAACATTGATGACAAAAAAAGTAGTAGTGGTGGTGCATTTTCCTTGGGAAAAAGTTGGTTTCATGGTTAAGTAAGAAGCAAGATTGTATACCTCAATCTACTATGGAATCAGAGTATGTTTCTATTGTTGTTAACTGCACTCAAATTTTTTGGATGAAGAAAATGCTGATGGATATTGGGATAATTTTTGATGAGCAAGTGGTTATCCATTGTGATAACACCAGTACAGTGAATATGTCAAAGAACCCAGTGATGCATTTTAAAACTAAACATATCTCTATCAAGTATCACTTCTTGAGAGACAAGGTGGAAGAAAAGGAGATAAAGTTGGAATATATTAGCACAAAGGAATAAATTGCTGACATCTTTACTAAGTTGTTGCCAAAAGATACCATTGAGTATCTCATAGGTATGCTTGGGGTTCAGGCCCCTTCTAGTCAGCATTAAATGATGCAGAGATGCATCAGTCTAGAGGTTCTTAGAGCTTTATCATTTTCTGGACTTGATGTAAGGATCTACTCCTCAGGGGGAGTGGTCGTATGTGGAAGCTACAGAAGATACTTGGGTGATTCAACACCTAGTTCATAAAAGATGAAGAAGGAGAACTTTTGATACCATATGGAACCCTTTTCCATTATTGTCAAAGGGGGAGAGATATGTATGAGAAAATCCCTACAATTTGGGGAGATTGTTTAAAGGTTTACTATGAGAGTACTATTTTGGTTTCAGAACTTTTGGATTATTAAACTTTGGGATGGATTTTCCCATATGTCAACATCAATGCCAAAGGGGGATATTGTTGGATATTGATAATTCATGGGGAGGTGATTGAAGACATTTTATATGTTTAATCACTACATTATTGAATGGGAATTCATATTGTTGTCATTTGTGTTTTGTCACTAATGTCAATGTATGTTTTTGTGAGGAGAACATGCTGGTTATCACAATGTATAGACACTGTATGGATGTTTCAGATGTTGCAAAGTTAGATGAGAGTTTAGGAATGTGTTGAGATCTTATATCCAAGATTGCATCATGTAATATTTCATATTAGATGAGTTACAAAGGTTTTGGTGAAGATTGGTTACTGAACAATGACAGTGGAAGCTGACAGAGATAGTCTCTATATTTTTGTCATATCTTACATAAGGTTTGGATTTAGTGTATGTGAGCTTGAGGGATGAAAGACAAGGTAATTGAGAATTTCTATTGGTTAGTGCAAGGTACATAATGATGGATGATGTCAGTTGTGATGTGTGTTCTGGAGAAGACTTATTTGGGAGCTGACTTGGGAGATGTAACGTATGTTTTGTTTGGTGAACATGAATTAAGGATGTCAGTCCTTAATTGTTGTAATGTAATTATTGTATACTTTTTTTAGATACCGTGTGTATCTTAGCAAGGGTTTATGTAATTATTTGTAACTAGGAAATCCTTATGGGCCAACCTGTTCATGGAGAATTGTAATAGGGTATATATGTGAGATCTTTTCTTTGGAAAAGATATGGATGAGATGTATGTGATATAAATAGGTTGTAAAAGCTACAAGTTTGTGTCTATTGATGTAGAGGAGAGGTTTATTGGTGCACTTCATTGGAACTGATCAAGCAAAGATAGTTGTTGTCAAACAACTCAAAAGATTGTATATTTCTTTATATACACATGTGTTGCGAATAGTGAGTTCTGAAGGTGGATTTAACCTTCTTTGAGAAGTGAGCCTAGGTAGTGAGCCTACCCTTTCTTCTTGAATCCTAACAGGGTCTGTCCACTAACAAGGACTATGTATTGTAATGTTTCAATAAGCTCCTAACATGGCTAAATCTTCTAACAAGGATACTATACTCTCAGTACATCATTTGTGGGTGCTAATTCCCAATGGGGTTTTTACCTTTAACAAGGTTTCCCTGACACAAAAATATTCTGTTGGCATTCATTATGTTTATTGGATATGATATTACTGATATCTAAAGTTTAAAGTTCAATAATCTTCCATAAAACTGATTCACCCCCCCTCTCAGTTGTATTGTGGACTCTTATTCCTAACACGCTTTGGGTGGATCCCAAAAATAAGTGCTATGCGATGGCACTCACCTAGCATGTACTCTAGAGTCCTTACTCTTGTGTTGTGATGATGTGGTTCTTGTTTATGTGTCATGTTTCCTTTTTCCTTTCTTTTGGATTGTTTAGGGAAGGGGCATTACATGACCTTAGATTTCCTTAGAGATTGTGTAGACCTTGGACCTATCTCGTATCTTGTGGGAGTAGACCCTTCTAGTTCCAAGTTGTTGTGTAGAAAATATTATCGAGGAATTATTTATGCTTCCATGTATGGATTGTCTTTTCCTCCTTTCTTGGAATCTATTGAAGATCTTACAATCATAACATGAAATTCAAAATGTTCTAATAAAAACATATTGATTATATCTAATCCTTTGGAGGGAAATGCAATGAAAATGTATATTGAAAGAAAAGTAGTGTAATGGGGAGCGGTAGTCTTAGGAACATTGAAAGGGTTTGATCTTTATGTATTATGAAATATTTGTAATGAAAATAAATGTTGTAATCTTTAGCCTATCCCTCTATGATTATGTTGTTTAAAATATGGAATATAATAGGGAAATGTTAATGGTTCCTTAATGAAAATTTATTTAAGTTTGGAAAAAATTAAAAAAGTTATGTTGAGAATTTTTGTAATTGGGAAAGTAATGAAAAGTTAAACGTTTGATTTGAAGTTGAATTAAGGTATCAAGAAATGGGTTATGCTGTAATTGCTTACCTTAGCTTCTACTAAATGTTGAATGGATTATAAGTTATGAAAAGAAGGTAAGAAATGAAATCAAAATGTTATTGAGTCAAATTAACTTATGTGGTTATGAATTTCAGATTTAATGTTTTCATTCGTGCATTAAAGAATTTAGTTGAAGTTAAATAGATAAAGGGTTTAAATTATGTCAATCTATTAACAATGTTAGGGAACCTATAGAAGCATGTTTATAGTTATTATTATAAGAATTTGGTATTGGGATTATGGAAAGGTGATTTACTGAGAGGGGAGGGGTGTGTTAGTAACCCTAAAAACTTTAACTCAATCCTTGTAATAGAGTAATTCATTAACTGACTATAGTATTTACTTTCTCCATACATTCATTAACATAACTAAAATATAAATACTTCTAAAATCAAATAAGAAATCATGAAACTTCATACACATAACTTTATGATTTTGGTATCGTATAAATCCTTGATAGAAGGTAAAACCTACGGTGGGGATGACACCCACAAAGATTCACTAACTACAGTAATAAAGTTTATCAGTTAAGGCTACAATGTTTGATCACTTTTGATGATCTTACCCTATTAGGAGTAACAATAAAGATCTATGAGGATCTACCTGGTTAAAGGATTTAAACAACACAATTAAGTATGCACTTGGTTAAGAGATTTACAAAAAGACTGTTAGGTCTACTCTATTAAGAGATTTATGGTCTGCCACAATTGTTAGAAAGTAACAGTGCAATTGATTTGCATATATAGCAACTACTTTTCCTAATTTAAGATCTGATAAGTGCTTAACTATTATCACCTTGCTATGATATATTTCTCTCCAAATTATTCTTGGTAGTGTTCTGATCTAATATTGATTCAATCCTTGAATGCTTTGTCAAAGCTTTTACTTCAAAACCCTATCTGATCTTCATGTGTCTATATGTACAACTACTTCATGTGTGATACATGCCAAAATAACATCTTAACAATTCTTATAAAAAATGATTTTGACCTAATTAGGGTTACAAAAACATCTACAAAACCTAAGATCGATGATCCAAATGAATAACCTAAAAATTCATTACATAGGTATGATGAACTACAACTGATTTTGAACCTGATTGAAGGATCTGTGATTTGAGATCACTGAGAAGATTGATTATATATGTACTATGATGAAATCAATATTATGTTGTCATTGATGTCAACTAAGTTTGACAACACTTATCTTGTAAGTTACTATATCGATACATCTATAGAAAAGGAGTGAAAGAGATGAAGAACATAAATATCTACATGAGGAAGATGGATATGACAGATGAGGCTAAGGAATACATTGAGTAACTTGTTGATGAGTCTATGAACTTATGATATTGAATTAATTATGTTTCATTCATCTATGATGAGGAAAAGAGCTGAAAGACACAAAGCAGTGTTGTTGGTTGATGAAGCATTTCAGTATACACTGATGGAGTGTAGTGTATACTGAGCATAGTATAAACTGAGCTTGTGTTCACCCATGCATTTATTTGTTAATTGAGAAGAATAGAATGAACTAAATGATTAGTTTAGCTAATAAGATTGATGAGCTAGCAAGTGTATGATTTCAAGGTAACAGATAAAGTTTGTTACACAGATTGACGACTAACAAAATTTAGGAAAGATCTAAAGGATGAGAATCAAACATGTTATTGACACAAGTGTCGAGGTAAGTTTAAGAGACAAAATCAATGAAGATGATTAAGCAAAAAAATCTGATGGAGCAGAAGAAAATGGTTTACATGTCTATATAAGAGACTGAAGATGTCACAATGAGTGTGATGCCAGAAGAGAAGGAAACTGCAGAATCATCACGTGAACAAGTTTTCATGCATTCTGATCATACTGGTTAAGAAGAACCCTACTGTAGAGCATTACCGAGTGATAAAGAGTGATTACTGATAGACATTAAGTTGAACAATATTTGAAACATAATTGATTTATTGATCAGAAAGATTTGTATGAGCTAAACATTGATCTGTAATTTGCAATTGAAGTTGTATTAAGTCAGATCACCTCCTATTACATATTTAACCATTGTAAACAGTCAAATCTCTTAACCGAGTGGACTAAGAAAGTCTTATTATGTATCATTCATAGAATGAGCATTGTTATCCTGTCAACCTTAGAGTGACTGCTAGTTGGACGATAACAATTGGTCTTAAATCCTCTAACAAGGTCACACCTAACAGCATGTTTGTAACCTTTAATAGGGTTGGGTCTTCACCGACCTCACTTCAGAAGAGTGAATATTTTGGGTTGCCGGTCCTAGGTGGTGTTTCCCTTCATAGGGTTTCTACGTTAAATGTCTTGTGTTATGTGTTGATTGTGATGTTTGTTTTGATGTCATATTTACATATTGCATATTTGATTTGATCAGTAACTATTATAAGTTTTAGATTGATAATCGGTAAATGCACAGATAGTAAAAGTATTTTAAGTTACCAAGCAGCAAAAATTAAAGTATTTTTTTTTGGATTATACATTTGGTATTGGGATAGTGATTAACTGATTCACCCCCCTCTTAGTTATTCTAACAATTGGTATCAGAGCATTGGTTTCTTTGAACAAAGTTTTAAGGACTTCAGTAAAAATATCTCAAAATGTATAAGAGGGAAGTGCCAAAGCTAAACAAAGAGAATTTCATAGTATGGTAGAGCCAGATGAAGTTGCACATATCTGGAATTGGGAATGCAACACTAGAATTGGAGAATGGTTATATAGAACTGACACCAGGTCCCCTAACACTTGATAAATTGAAAGACATGCATGAACACAATGTTACTATGATGGAACTTGCTGCTTCCTACACCGATGCTGAATTCAAAGATATAAAAAGTTGCACTACTGCAAAATCCATGTGGGATAAACTTTCTCAAGTTTACAATGGAGATGTGCATGTTAAAAGAGCTAGAGCAAAGAGCCTAAGGGGCAAATTTGATGATATGAAGATGAAAGAAGGTGAGAATATTGTGCAATACACAAATAGACTGAAAGAGGTAGTACATGCTATTAGAGCATTTGATGGAGTCATTAGTGAAGAAATAGTTGTAAGAAAAGTACTCAAAACCTTATTGTCGGTTTACGCAATCAAAATATCTGCTATTCATGAGACAAGGTCTGCATTTGCTAATGTACTTACACTAGACAATCTGATTGGTAAACTTACAACCTTTGAGTTAAATAACTTTGATAATAGTGTTGTACCATCTGTTGAGTCCGCTTTCATGTATTCTCTAAAGATTAGTAAGTTTAGAAGGAATAATAAAAATGATAGTGACAGTAATACCGATGATGAGCTTGATGAACTTGAAGCTCTTATGGCCAGAAGATTACCCAAAGGTAAAGGAAGGTATAGAGGTAAGCTACCTTTGGCATGCTTTAATTGTAAAGAGGTTGGCCACATCACTGCTAGATGTCCACGTAAGAAAGATGATGATAGAACCAAAGACCGATCTGAAGGAAGCTATGGGAGAAGATTCAATAGAGGTTACCGACACAATAGAGATAACCGAGACAACAATGAAAAAGGGAAAAAGGTATATTTCATAGCTGAAGATAATGAATCTGAATCTCATTCTGATGATGATGTAGAAGTTGTATTTGTTTCTATGAAAGATGACTCGGAGGAAGAAGAAGAAAAACATGAATAAACAACATTGATCTCTAAAGTCAACAAAAATAATACATGGATCATAGACAGTGGCTGTACACATCATATGACTGGTGATGAGGATAAGTTTGATGTACTTGAAGAATATAATGGAGGATCAGTTAAGATGGGTAATGACACACCATGTATGGTAAGAGGTAAAGGAACCTTAATGATAAATGATATGATAAAATGTGATAATGCTTATTGGGTAGATGAATTGAACTATAACTTTTTAAGTGTGGCACAACTAAATAATTCAGGTCACCGAGTTTCTTTTGAGAGCAAGAAAGTGAAAATATTTGATGATGGAGGAAGACTAGTTAGAACTGGAGCACAATCAAGAGGTAACCTATTTTATCTTGATACTGATGAGTCTTCTTGCTTGATGATGAAAAATGAAGATGCTTGGTTGTGGCATAAAAGGTTATGCCATGTGAACTTTGATAACATGATTAAGATTAGTAAAAGGGAAAGAGTTAGAGGGTTGCCTAACTTGTCAAAACTAGATCATGTTATGTGTCATGAATGCCAGAAAGGTAAGATGACTAAATCTAGTTTCAAAAGTAAGGATTACTCAACAAAGAAGATACTTGAGTTGGTTCATACCAACCTATGTGGTCTTATGAGAACTTAGAGTTATTATGGTGATAGGTACTTTATTCTTTTTGTTGATGACTATACTAGATTGATGACTATTATGTTCTTAAACAAAAAATTTGAAGCATTTAAGATGTTTAAGTGGTATAAAGCTAAGGTAGAAAAAGAGACTGGTAAGGAATTGAAATGCCTAATATCTGATAGAGGAGGTGAATTTATCTCTAATGAATTTAGTAATTTCTGTAATGAGCATGGTATTAAAAGACAGGTCTCTGCACTGAGGACACCTCAACAAAATGGCATTGCTGAAAGAAGGAATAGGGCAATAGTTGACTGTGCTAGGACATTGATGCTATAAAAGAATGTTTCTCAGACATACTGGAGGGAAGCTATCAGTGCAATAGTTTATGTGCTTAACTGAGTTCAATTGAAGAAGGACACCAACAAGACACCCTATGAGTTGTGGTTTGGACACAAACCTACTGTAAGTTATTTCAAAATTTTTGGAAGAAAATGTTTTATTCTTAAAGATGAGAGAAATGGAAAATTCGACTCAAAAGGTGATGAAGGGATATTTCTAGGATATTCCAGTAAAAGAAAAGCATATAAGTGTCTGAATAAAACTACTAATAAAATGATTGAAAGCACTAACATCCGAGTTAATGAGTTTGATGAAAAGAACATAGAGGAAAGTACAAAGGAATTGGAAGAATACATTAGATTCACTTATATTGAACAACCTGAGTATTTACTAAAGCCACAACCTCTGATAATTGGTCAGTAGGAAAATAATATGGAACAACAAGAAAGAGAAACTGACGAGCAGGATGGCCATATCGAGCAAGCAAATGAACCTGTACAGGATGACCAGGAAAGGAGAGATAGGATACTGGTGAGTTTTTTTAGAAGACACCATCCTAAATCACAAATCATTGGAGACAAGCAAGTTGGCATGAAAACAAGGAGCAAAGCAAGATAAGGTACATGTCTAGTTTGTGATTATGAGCCAAAAAATGTAAAAGTTGCATTAGAGAATGATGAATGGGTTAATGCAATGAAGGAAGAAATAGAAAAAATAGAGAAGAACAAAACCTGGACCTTAGTACCTTGACCTAAAGATAAGAATGTTATTGGTACTAAGTGGATATTCAGGAACAAGCAGAATGAGAATGGAGAAGTAACCAGAAATAAAGCTAGATTGGTATGCAAAGGATATGCATAGGAGGAAGGCATAGACTATGGTGAAAATTTTTCACCTATTCCTAGATTGGAAGGAGTTAGAATGCTACTTGCATATGCTACACACAAGAAATTCAAGGTATATCAAATGGATGTCAAGTCAATGTTTCTGAATGGAATACTTGAAGAAGAAGTCTACATAGAACAACCTGAAGGATTTGTTGATCCAGAAAAGGAAGATATGGTATGTAGATTACATAAAGCTTTATATGGTTTGAAGCAAGCACCAAGAGCTTGGAATGAGAGGCTACATACTTATTTGTTAAGTATAGGATTTGTAAGAACAAGTGAGAACATCAATCTGTATATGAAAGGAGATACTGATGATACAATTCTTATTGATGAGATTTTTGTGGATGATATCATATTTGGAGGTCAAGATCAAATATGTAAAGCCTTTGCTGATGATATGAGGAATGAATTTGAAATGTCTATGTTTGGAGAGATTAAGTTCTTTCTTGGACTACAAGTGATTCAACAGAGTGATGGGATATTCATCACACAGTCTAAATACATAAAAGAAATATTGAAAACATTTGGCATGGAAGATGCTAAACCTGTGGAAACACTGATGGCTACTGGATGTAAATTAACTAAGGAAGATGAAACTACAGAGGTAAACTAGACACTGTACTGATCAATGATTGGTAAGATAATGTATGTAGTTCATAGTAGACCAGACATAGCACATGCTTCGGGAATAGTTGCTATATTTTTTGCTAATCCTAGAGAATCACACATGATTGCTACTAAAAGAATCTTAAGATACCTGAAGAAATTAGAAGACTATGGATTGTGGTATCCTAAGGAAGGCAAGTTTGAACTTAGAGTTTATACCGACGCTGATTGGGTTGGAAATGTGGATGATAGAAAAAGCACCACCAGAGGAGCATTCTTCTTTGGTGAAAGACTTGTAACCTAGACAAGTAAGAAGCATGCTTGCATTTCTCAGTCTACAGCCACAACAGAGTATGTTGTTGTTGCTACAAGCTATTCAAACATTGCATATATTAAACAAGTTCTTGAAGGTATGAATGAGATAATCATTGAGCCAATGATTATATACTATGATAACACCAGTTCAATAAACATTTCAAAGAATCTAGTGATGCACTCTAAAACAAAGCATATATCAATAAAGTATCACTACTTGAGAGAACAAGTACAGGAAAAGCAAGTTAAGCTAGAGTTTGTTACATCAAAACAACAACTTGCAGATATATTTACAAAATCTCTATCGAAGGACACATTTGAGTATTTGAGGACTAGACTTGGGGTCCATCCCCTGTCTACTGGTCACTAAGGTGATTCAGATGTTGCATCAACCTAATCTTATAAGAAGATCATACATGTTGATGTAGCATAGTTCACACTTTGGATCATGGCTAAAGCTGTGAAAAGTACTAGAACGGATTGGCATATCAGTATATAGAGATACAGAGTATGCACCGGACAACGGAGAGTTACTTGGATACTGAACAGTTGTTTGTTTATTTGTTTCTTTGGAATTTTTGTCAAAGGGAGAGATAAATAATATGAAACATATGAAACAATATGCATTGATGAGAACTATCTAAGGGAGAGACAAATTGAAGAAAGGGAGAGCATTGATGATTAGTGACTGAGAATAGAAGAAGGAATCTGAGAGTTGAAAAGATCATATTTGTAGATTGAAAAAGTTGTAATTTGTAAATGCTGTTGAGTAACGTAGTGATTAAACATATTAAGCTAGGGAGAGCTTGTACAACATTTTTTCACAGAGTTGTAGAATACATGTTTGGTATGTGTATGATACATTTCATATTTCTTGAGTTGCGATCAATGCCAAAGGGAGAGATTGATGAACTACAATTGATTTAGAATCTGATTGAAGGATCTATGATTTGAGATCACCAAGCAGATTGATTAAATATGTAATATGATTAAATTAGTATTATGTTGTCATTGATGTCAACTAAGTTTGACAGAACTTATCTTGTAAGTTACTACATCGATACATCTGTAGAAAAGGAGTGAAAGAGATGAATAATAGAAATATCTACATGAGGAAGATGGATATGATAGATGAGGCTAAGGAATACATTTACTTATGATGAGGAAAAGAGCTGAAAGACACAAAGCAGTGTTGTCGGTTGATGAAGCATTTTAGTATACACTGATAGAGTGTAGTGTATACCGAGCACAGTATAAATCAAGCTTGTGTTCACCAATGCATTTCTTTGTTAACCGAGAAGAACAGAATGAACTAAATGATTAGTTTAGCTGATAAGATTGATGAGCTAGCAAGTGTATGATTTCAAGGTAACATATAAAGTTTGTTACACAGATCAATGACTGACAAAATTTAGGAAAGATCTAAAGGATGAGAATCAAACATGTTATTGACACAAGTGCTGAGGTATGTTTAAGAGGAAAAATCAACAAAGATGATTAAGTGGCAAAATCTGATGGAGCAGAAGAAAATGGTTTACATGTCTATATAAGAGATTGAAGATGTCATAATGAGTGTGATGCCGAAAGTGAAGGAAACTTCAGAATCAGCGCATGAACAAGTTTTCATGCATTTTGATCATACTGGTTAAGGAGAACCCTACTTTAGAGCATTACTGAGCAACAAAGAGTGATTACCGACGGACAATAAGTTGAACAGTATTTGAAATAGAATTGATTTATTGATCATAAAGATTTGTATGAGCTAAACATTGATCTATAATTTGCAATTGAAGTTGTATTAAGTTAGATCACCTACTGTTACATATTTAACCATTGTAAACAGTCAAATCTCTTAACTGAGTGGACTAAGAAAATCTTATTATGTACATCATTCATAGAATGAGCATTGTTATCTTGTCAACCCCAGAGTGACTATTGGTTGGATGATAATGGTTGGTCTTAAATCCTCTAACAAGGTCACACCTAATAGTGTGTTTGTAACCTTTAATAGGGTTTGGTCTTCACTTACCTCACTTCAGAAGAGTGAATATTTTGAGTTGCTGGTCCCAGGTGGTTTTTCCCTTCATAGGGTTTCCACATTAAATCTCTTGTGTTATGTGTTGGTTGTGATGTTTGTTTTGATGTCATATCACTAATACATTTGGGGTGAAATTGCGATGGCAGGCAAATGTCATGCGGTTTTGGCCTTTTTTTTTCAAATATAGCCCGACACCATCGCAATTTGTGACGACAATACATTTGGCACTGTCGCAATTGCGACGTTGTCAGGATATAAGCACAAAATTAAAAAGGAACGTTGTCATGTGTGTTTTCAATAGCGCCGTAACCCTCCGCGAAATCACATCAGGATATAAGGGCAAAAAAAATAAGAACGTTGTCATTTGTGTTTTCAACAGCGCCGTAACCCTCCACAAAATCACATCGGGATATAAGGGCAAAAAAAACAAGAACGTTGTCATTTGTGTTTTCAACAGCACTGTAACCCTCCGCAAAATCACAGCTACAATTTCTGAGTACGTTGGGTTTATTTTTCTTTTGTCATTATTATGTAATCTGGTATTCAGCTGTTAGAGAGCTAAAATACCCAGAAATGAGGACATATCTATGTTGAATTTATTGTTAGCGGCTTTGGTTATTTAGAAGTTTAATTTTATTTGTTCATCTTTCAAGCACAAATGTTTTGTGGACCGTAACGTCTTCATTGTTTCGGGTATGCAGTGAAACAGCCCTAACTTGCAATTGCGATGTTGTCGGGATATAAGGGAAAAAAAAAAAGGAACGTTGTCATTTGTGTTTTCAACAGCACCGTAACCCTCCGCAAAATCACATCGGGATATAAGGGCAAAAAAAACAAGAACGTTGTCATTTGTGTTTTCAACAGTGCCGAGAGAGATTCCCTCCGCGAAATCACAGCTACAATTTCTGAGTACGTTGGGTTTATTTTTCTTTTGTCATTATTATGTAATCTGGTATTCAGCTGTTAGAGAGCTAAAATACCCAGAAATGAGGACATATCTGTGTTGAATTTATTGTTAGTGGCTTTGGTTATTTAGAAGTTTCATTTTATTTGTTCATCTTTCAAGCACAAACATTTTGTGGACTGTAATGTCTTCATTGTTTCGGGTATGCAATGAAACAGCCCTAACTTGCGACTACCTTCACGGTACTTGTGTACATTATCATGTTGTCTTTACAGTGACTGTCCTCATTCAAGTGGCAATTACACAAGGGACAGTCACTGTGAGATGTCCTCATTTGTGACAAGGACAGTCACACTTAGGACATCTCATAGTGATATTCCCTTGTGTAATTTCCACTTGAATGTATTGCTATTGAACCACATTAATGCTTTTCTTCTTCAACAAATGAGGACAGTCACTGTAAAGACAACATGATAATGTACACAATTACCAAAAAATGATCTTGTTAATTGATGTAACACTTTGTCTTGCTCACTCCCTATCCTTCACTAGGGTCTCTTTAGGCCAATGTTTTGACTTGATAGGGTACTTAACTATCCCTACACTCTTTAGGTATCTCTACCCAAGATCCCACTCCTTCAACTAGTGCACACCAACAAGAAATACAACGAACTCTACTCAATACCAATCTAGCTACTAGGACACTCCTAGTCTTGTCTTCACAAATTGAAACACATTCAACTAGAACTTTACTCCATGGAAAGGCTGGCCACTAGGACCTCTATTGGTTTCAATATTACTCCTTCACCTATACTTTTCATCAGTACTTCAATCCGGTTCATCAAACCATGCCAATTGCACCCAAAAATAGGCTTCTAGCAATTAGGCCTTTGTCAAGCCTTTTTGTTTATATTAAGCCACCTAAAGGGCTTAGGATTCAGATGCCCTTTATTGAGAACTCCAAGATATCTAAGGTCTTCTCCTCCTAGATTTTTTGTACACCAACTGCTACAGCCATGCTTGAAAACAAGTATTTTGACACAACTTGGACAGTCTGACTAAGTGTTTGTTTTCTTAGCAGCCAAAGAAACTCACCCAATCTTCTAATTTGACTTGGGGCTTCTTTAGATGCGTGTCTACCTCTCCATGAGATTTTAGTTGAAGCAACCAATGCATTCAACTTGTTGTAATCTTCTTGTAATGATTTGTCATCCCTAACTGTGCTCAACTGACTCACCTAGGACATCATTGCAAACATAGAAAATGAGCTTCCCAGGGCCCCTCCTTCCAAACATATAGAACATGGAGTCTCCTCACCCATTCCAAGAGCCCGTACAAAATTGACAATGGAATGATGAGCTAAGACTCCATTTGTTCAACCTGCCTGGTTCAAACCAATGATAGGGTACTTAACAAAAGAATTAACAAACTAGTTGGAATGCTTCAAAACTCAAAAAAAACACAACACAGAATAAAAAAACAACTTGTACTAACTTTTCCAATAGACACTGCGAGCTATCTAATCCATTAATCAACTGAAAACAAAGAAACAAAAAAACTCAAGAATTCACTAAAATCGTGTTACTCTACAAATCTTCTTAATTCCAAATGTTTTTCCCCCCAACCTTTTGCACAGATTGATGGAGGCCTCTTATAGTTGATCTGATGCCTAATTCAATGGTTTCATATAGTTACATAACCATCTTACTCGAAAATGCTCCCTTGCACAAATGTTGTCAATGTTGTGAATGACAACATTGACAACTTGTTACAACCTTTGGGATTTTGGTTCAAAACTTATTGTTCAAACACCATAAGACCCTAACCATGACTTAGTTAGGCTATTTAGACCTCACATAGGCCACTTCTACACTTCTTTGCCCAATTTGACCCCTAAATGCTTCATTCCCACTTTTGCCACAATATTGGTAACTTGGGTACAAATTGGCACTTGCCTTCACAAAGGTCACACATGAGGACATCTCACAGTGATCGATTGTCCCTTGTGTAATTTTCACTTGAATGTATTGCTATTGAACCACATTAATGCTTTTCTTCTTCAACAAATGAGGACAGTCACTCTAAAGACAACATGATAATGTACACTCACTGTAAGGACAGTCACAAATGAGGACATCTCACAGTGACTGTCCCTTGTGTAATTGCCGCTTGAATGTATTGCTATTGAACCAAATTAATGCTTTTCTTCTTCAACAAATGAGGACAGTCACTCTAAAGACAACATGATAATGTACACTCACTGTAAGGATAGTCACAAATGAGGACATCTCACAGTGACTGTCCCTTGTGTAATTGTTGCTTGAATTACACAAGGGACAGTCATTGTGAGATGTCCTCATTTGTGACAAGGACAGTCACACATGAGGACATCTCATAGTGATTGTCCCTTGTGTAATTTCCACTTGAATGTATTGCTATTGAACCACATTAATGCTTTTCTTCTTCAACAAATGAGGACAGTCACTCTAAAGACAACATGATAATGTACACTCACTGTAAGGACAGTCACAAATGAGGACATCTCACAGTGACTGTCCCTTGTGTAATTTCCGCGTGAATTACATAAGGGACAGTCATTGTGAGATGTCCTCATTTGTGACAAGGATAGTCACACATGAGGACATCTCACAGTGATTGTCCCTTGTGTAATTGTCACTTGAATGTATTGCTATTGAACCACATTAATGCTTTTCTTCTTCAACAAATGAGGACAGTCACTCTAAAGACAACATGATAATGTACACTCACTGTAAGGACAGTCACAAATGAGGACATCTCACAGTGACTGTCCCTTGTGTAATTGTCACTTGAATTACACAAGGGACAGTCATTGTGAGATGTCCTCATTTGTGACAAGGACAGTCACACATGAGGACATCTCACAGTGATTGTCTGTAATGTCCCCTTTTTGGCTAACTTGGAAAATAGGAACAATTACTCCACTTCTCAGACTTACTCTATCAGATACTTACAATTAAACTAAGTAATGGAGGTTACTTAAGATATCAACCGCTATTTCAGATTCAATCACAATATGTGTGCAAGATGATATTGATACCAATATGTTTAATAGCACTGTCGGATATAATGATATGAAATATGCTATGAATATGATGTTTCCTATCACTTATAGTGATAGTATAATGATGGTATGTCTGATATAAACAATATCGATATACAATCAATAAGTATTGCTTACAGCAATGTATTTGCTGTGTCTGATATGATGATGTAATTATGCAAATGTGTGATATCGCTATGAGTGATATGTTGCTATTTCAGATTCTGAATTATATGCTTGCAACTTCAAATATTGATGCTGTTTCTGACTATCCTTTCTATTTGTGCAATCATGGTGTTGTCTCTGATCTGCAATGATAAACTTGAAACCAAACTGCCAAAGGCAGATGCTCTATTGAGTATATCCAAATATGGATAAGTAAATAAAGTTCTAATGATGCCTTGAGTGACTGACGAGAATGCATTCTTATATTGTCTTTAACAAATGAAGAGATGCTATGAATGAGACGTGTCTTGTTTCTTCCTCCATGTCCCTTTGTTAATCACACCTTTCCATAATCCGACAGTTCACATAATATTATTTCATTATTTTCTGATCATAGATAACTCCCAGATTGACTCAATATCAAATCTTTTTATGAAGGTAATCTTCCCTAATTGGTAGTGCAACCAGTAGTTAACATCCATTGTGTTTGTATTAGTTTGGTCTAACTATCATTAGTATTTAGTCAATCGATATTAACTCTTGCCTTATCCCATATTGTTATGATGATATCCAATCTTTCTACTCTGATATAAGTCGATATCATTTTCTGATAATTGTCCATTTATTGGTTGATTGCTGGTAATGGAGTTTGATCTTCAAATTGACTTCCATTCCTGTTAATACTTAAGGATACATTGTACTTATTATCCATGACTGATGCCTCATTCATCAATAGCTTGTGATATAATCACTGATGCTTTTGTGTTTCTACAAGATGTGGTTTATCTCAGACAATCGATAATCTTTCAATCCTTTAGTCGATATCCTCCTATGTGGTGTCTATTGATATAGATAGTAGAATTCAATCTAGTTTATGTTATTGTCATGATAACATAGGAAGTGATGGTGCATATTTGCTAGCGGGTCTTCATGTTTGATATTGCTTTATCGGATATGTCATTGTCTAAACTTGTGCAATTAATGATTATTTATAATATATGAATGGTTATCCTTCTTGCTTATCAATACATCTTCTGAAACACATAGCGACCTATCCCTTATTCATATCATGTTGATCTTGACTTCATAGTATTTGGTTCATTAATCATCCTCTCATGGTATCGATGTGTAATGACTAGTGATTGTTGTATCACTTCTTCATTCCTCATCGTGATAGATAATGCAGATGTTTAATGTAGATGTATATCGATTACAGATATTCGATATTGCTTTAAACGTTATTATTATTATTATTATTATTATTAATGTTATTGTTATTATTAAATGTTATAATTAATGATGTTAGTAATATTAATAATATTATAATAAATATTATTATAGTGATAACATATTGTTTTATATTGAGAGGTTTATTAATATTATTTATATATTAAAATTATTATATCAATAATTGATTTAATATTATTACTTAATATATTATTATAATATAATATATATAATTTATTAATAATTATTTATTAATAATTTATATTATAATTATAATCATAATTATATTATTTATTAATATTTTAATATTATTTAATTAACATATTACTTATTATGCTAACTATATATTATTATTATCTTTTGATAATAATTATATATTATTGTTATATACCGTTAATAATAGATTATTATATATCATCTAATCATTTTATTATTATACTAAGTTCAATATGTCACGGCTCATGACATTGTCCCTTGTGTAATTGCCACTTGAATGTATTGCTATTGAACCACATTAATGCTTTTCTTCTTCAACAAATGAGGACAGTCACTCTAAAGACAACATGATAATGTACACTCATTGTAAGGACAGTCACAAATGAGGACATCTCACAGTGACTGTCCCTTGTGTAATTGCCACTTGAATTACACAAGGGACAGTCATTGTGAGATGTCCTCATTTGTGACAAGGACAGTCACACATGAGGACATCTCACAGTGATTGTCCCTTGTGTAATTGCCACTTGAATGTATTGCTATTGAACCACATTAATGCTTTTCTTCTTCAACAAATGAGGATAGTCACTCTAAAGACACCATGATAATGTACACTCACTGTAAGGACAGTCACAAATGAGGACATCTCATAGTGACTGTCCCTTGTGTAATTGCCACTTGAATGTATTGCTATTCAGCCACATTAATGCTTTTCTTCTTCAACAAATGAGGATAGTCACTCTAAGGACAACATGATAATGTACACTCATTGTAAGTGTACATTATCATGTTGTATTACAAATGGACCTTATGTTGGTCGGGATATAAGTGCAAAAAAAAAAAAGGAACGTTGTCATTTGTGTTTTCAACAGCGCCGAGAGAGATTCCCTCCGCGAAATCAAGTGGGTTATCATTTGTGTTTTGAACAAAGCGGGTTGTCATTTGTGTTTTGAACAGCACCGAGAGAGATTCCCTCCACGAAATCAAGCGGGTTGTCATTTGTGTTTTCAACAGCGCCAAGAGAGATTCCCTCTGCAAAATCACAGCTACAATTTCTGAGTACGTTGGGTTTATTTTTCTTTTGTCATTATTATTTAATCTGGTATTCAGCTGTTAGAGAGCTAAAATACCCAGAAATGAGGACATATCTGTGTTGAATTTATTGTTAGCGGCTTTGGTTATTTAGAATGCTTCCCCACAATACTTAATTACACAAGGGACAGTCACTGTGAGATGTCCTCATTTGTGACAAGGACAGTCACACATGAGGACATCTCACAGTGACTGTCCCTTGTGTAATTGCCACTTGAATGTATTGCTATTCAACCACATTTATGGGCCCGTTTGGACCACGACACATAGTAGCATCTACAGAGAAGAATATCCCAGGTGTAACAAGTTGTAAGAATATACCAATAGTTCTAAGAAGTTCCCTAGCATGTAGTAGCATCTACAGAGAAGAATATACAACATGAGGGCAGCCACTGTAAAGACAACATGATAATGTACACTCATTGTATGTGTACATTATCATGTTGTCTTTACAGTGACTGACCTCATTCAAGTGGCAATTACACAAGGGACAGTCACTGTGAGATGTCCTCATTTGTGACAAGGACAGTCACACATGAGGATATCTCATAGTGACTGTCCCTTGTGTAAGCCACTTGAATGTATTGCTATTCAACCACATTTATGGGCCTGTTTGGACCACGGCACACAGTAGCATCTATAGAGAAGAATATCCCAGGTGTAACAAGTTGTAAGAATATACCAACAATTCTAAGAAGTTCCCTAGCACATAGTAGCATCTTCTAATTGTCTATACCACTTCACAAGGTATTGTTTGCACACATTGTTTTTGGTTCTTTTGATGACCCTTGTTTTGAAATTGCTA
The DNA here is from genome assembly GCA_027943335.1 of Chamaecyparis obtusa. Taxonomy (NCBI): domain Eukaryota; kingdom Viridiplantae; phylum Streptophyta; class Pinopsida; order Cupressales; family Cupressaceae; genus Chamaecyparis; species Chamaecyparis obtusa. The sequence continues at coordinate 31,382 of BSBK01006417.1, forward strand.
TTAGGCCTTGTAGCTTATATGTTTTGATTGCTGGAGAGCTTCTAAAGCTAAGCAAGAAGACCATTGCATGAGTTATAGCCGCGCGCTCAGGTTTGAAAATTGTATATTTTTTAATCTAATGTATATTTTAACTAGACTTTTAGCTTATTTTTGCTGTATATTTTAATCTAAAGGGAATCATGGATGTGAACTTGAAAGAATTTTGTACTTAGTTCTTATGGAGAGAATAGTAGTAGTTTACGGTCTAATATCAAATAGAGTTTTCCAATTACAAAAAGTTAATGAATTCTAATAGCTTATATGTTTTGATTGCTGGAGAGCTTCTAGAGCTAAGCAAGAAGACCATTGCACGAGTTATAGCCGCGCGCTCAGGTTTGAAAATTGTATATATTTTAATCTAATGTATATTTTAATCCTTTTTCCATGTCATGTAATATGTCTTGCCTTGTAGCTTATATGTTTTGAAATTGCTGTTAGGCCTTGTAGCTTATATGTTTTGATTGCTAGAGAGCTTCTAGAGCTAAGCAAGAAGACCATTGCACTAGTCGTAGCCGCGCGCTCAGGCATGAAAATTGTATATTTTTTAATCTAATGTATATTTTAACTAGACTTTTAAAATATTAAAGGATTTAACTAGGTCTAAGAAGATTTGTGTACTTTTGACAATTTTGCTTAGTCACTGAAAGTTGTAGACCGAAGTTTTCATAGCCCAATTTTTGCTTCCTGCGAAGAATGATCATTTCAGATAATATAAGTGAAGAACAAAATAGGGAGACAATCGCTGGATTGTGGTCTAACTTGAAAAGAAAAGGTGATGGAAAATGTTATTGTCCCTGCAAAATTTGTAAGGGCTTAAACCGTAGAAGATTGCTAATCAAAACAGTTAAGAGACATTGTAGGGAGAATGGTCACATTGAAGGGGGGCATGACTATCATCCACTAGTAAGTTGTTCATTATATCATTTTAACAATTTATATACATATGAAATCACTTGATGATGAGTTGAAGATCATGGTTTATTTATGTTAATCAATTTTATATAGGTTGATCTCCCCAGGGAAGTACATGATATGGAGGAACATGGTGGTGCGAATATCCAAGGTGAAGATAATGATCCCATGGAAGATGACGATCATGCGCCAGAATACACAATTGAAGATGATGGTATAAATACATTGATCCATGACACATTTAGTCCAAGCGGATCTGATGATGATGATGATGATAGCCTTGATGTACCTCTACTTGAGAAGGCATACGAGCCCCTATACAAAGACTCCCAAACAACTCTTCTCTCTGCTGTATTGTTGTTGTTGAACTTTAAGGTTATGAATGGTTTATCCAACATAACAATGTCACGTATGTTAAGGTATGTCATATATGTCTTTATAGTTAACAAAAGGTGAATAATGTACCACTAATATTGTTTATATTAACAATTTATATTTTTTGCTGTAGATTGATAGGCGAGTTTTTGTTACCACCATCAAATATTCTACCTCGCTCATATCAAGAATTATCTGCTATTATGAAAGATATTGGAATGGAGTATCAAGCAATACATGCTTGTCCCAATGATCATATTATATATTATAAAGAACATGAATTTGCAACACAATGCCCTGTATGTCATACGAGTAGATATCGAACAGATTGAATAACAAAAAAGGTGCCTCACAAGGTTCTTCGTTACATCCCCATTATTCCACGGATGCGACAATTATTCAGGTGTACTAGCTTGGCACAATTTATGGATTACCATGCACGCAATAGAAGTCGAGATGACATTATTCGAATCCCTGCGGATGGTTCGGCATTTATGCACATAGAGGAAAAGTGGCAACACTTCAAAGAAGAACCTCGTAATCTCAGGCTTTCATTGGCAGCGGATGGTGTCAATCCATTTGGAGAGATGAGATCTGTTTGCTTGGTGTGGCCTGTTTTTGTTATCAACAATAACATTCCTTCGTGGATGTCAATAAAGAGGGAGCACATTATGTTGGCAATGATTGTTCCAGATATTTTATCATTTGATAGTTATTAATTTACATGTACTTACAAATCTTACAGTAAAATGGTCACAAAAATTATGTAATGTTACTGCTCATTCAAGTAGGTAAATATCAAGTTAAAGATATGAATGTATATATTGAGCCTCTTATTGATGAGTTGGTGGAGTTATGGAACGGTGTCACTATGTATGACGTGTCTAGACCAATAGGACAAAGATAATTTCAATTCCATGCAATACTTGTATGGACAATACATGATGCCCCAGGGCTAACACATTTTTGTGGTATGTTATAGTGAATTCAAGTTGCGCATGATAATTCTAATTATAAAAATCAACATATTTAATAATCCAATTATATCATTATCTTGTAGGTCTTCAAACAAAGGGAAAATTTGCATGTCCAGTTTGTGGTCCAAAGATGAAATCTCGTCATTCAAAAAGTTTAGGAAAGCATGTGTTTGATGAGTACAGACACTTCCTCCACAGGAATCATAAGTATCGAAGTATGGAAAAACATCTTTTCAATGGGAAAGAAGAGACTACATCAAAGCCACGAAGAATGACACCTCGCCTATGGAAGTTGGAATATAATAGAATTAATCGTCGAGGTAATGTCGTTCCACTTAATGGTTTATGTTTGTAATTTATATATTTTTATTGTGATTTTTGTTTACTAATTATGTAATTGATGATCGTGAAGGTCATCAAGGCACTACTGACAACCTTCCAAAGGGACTAAAAAGCTATCCCAGACAATTTAGTAGGTTGCCCTACTACGAGGACCTACAAATTGTGCATTTGTTTGATCTTATGCATGTTGGAAAGAATATAACAGAGACATTGTGGAAAATACTGGATGGAAGGCGTGACAAAGAAAAAATTGTCAAAATTTGTAATGACATTCATGAATCCAATCATGCACTGAAGAATTTCATTCACTCAAATAGCAATAGAGATCAGATTAATATAAGTTCCCTTCCTTGGTTATTAACGGAGCAGCAAAGTGATGCCATAAAAGAAGTCATACGAAAAATTTGATTTCCCACAGGATTTGCTAGGAACATAAGCAATCTCATATCAAAGAAAAGTGAATTTGGGCCAGGGCTCAAAATGCATGATTGGCATACTTTCATCAAGGTAAGTTATGTTCTTCTGTATTTACAATATATTCATAAACTACGTGTACTATTCATTATGTTATGTTAAAAAATAATGAAATGATTGGTTTATAATTACTGCAGTACGTGCTACCTCTATCTCTCCCAGAGCACTTCAACAATAACATCAAACAAGTGATATATGATCTTGGAAAATACATGAGGTAAGCAGTAATATCTGTTCAATTTGTTGTATATATTTATTATATTCGCGATTTGTTTTTCTTGCTATGTAATCTATTGTATATTATTTTGTAAAGTCTCGTATTTATATATTTTTTGTGACTTGAATCTCTTAATGTAGGTGGTTGTCATCTAAAGAAATCCATAAAGAAGATATAAACTATTGGAAGAGAAGAATTCCTCATTTATTGTGTGAAATGCAAAAGTGTCTACCTCCAACTTTTTTCAATGCACAAGAACACTACCTCATACACCAAGTTGAGGAGATTGAATTGTGTGGACCTGCACACACTAGGTCAATGTAGATGGTTGAGAGGCACTTGAAATCTTTGAAGGCTTTGGTTTGACAAAGAGCACATCCTGAGGGTTCTATGGTAGAGGGATACATGGTATACCAGACTATGGTGTACATTACTGAATATCTTCCTAAGTTTGCTTCAAATATCCATGTAGATCGCATTTGGGATCTCGACCCTTTTAAAAAATTCAAAGGGGAGTACTTGATGGGGAAAGGTAGATTGAGGAAAGTGACAGGTAATAAATTATAAGATGTTATTGTAATAAATTATTTCTTAATCTTCAAAATAAATCAGTTGTAAGTCGTCTATTTTTTTTTTGTACAGTTGCTCGAGAGTGGGATGCACTACATTTGTATATTGCAAACAATCTTGATTGGATGATGGTATGGATTGAACGATGTCAACATTCTGGTCACACATTAACATGGGAAGGTGTATCTTCATTGGTTAAAGAAGCTCATCGTAATGGAGATTCTAATGTTACGCAAAGGGAAATAGATTTAGCATATGGTTTAAGAGATTTCCAGGTATGTACAAAATTATTAATCACTCGTATGTTTATCAACTCACGATAGAATAATTTTGACATGTTTCACATATTATTGCAGGTTAAACACCACAAGGGTATGTTCTGTAATGGTCAAAAATTTCACGTCAAAGTGTTGGATGACACGAAGAAAACTTGTGATTCTGGAATAACTGCAGTCTTTCAAGTGACTAATATTTCATCTAGAAATGACTTAGATCCTCAAGAGTCTAAAAATCAATACTATGGCATTTTGGATGATATACTTGAGTGCGACTTTAGTTCCTTCAAATTAGTACTCTTCGTTGTCAAATGGTACAGGCTACGACTTAATCCAAATGATCCTAATAGAACTGTTATTGAACATGATAATGGATTTACAATGGTAAATACAAGGTCGTTTGAGCCAGTTGGGGATGAGCCCTATGTTCTTCCAAGCCAATGTGAGAAGGTATTTTACTCAGAGGTTTCACATAAACCGGGTTGGTCATTTGTTGTTAGACATGAATTGAGAGGAAGGCCGATAAAGTATAATGTGATGGAAGAAGAAGATACCGAAGAAGTAGAAGATGATGTAGATGATGATCACGATCGACAATTATTGGATGATGTTCCTGAGACAAATTTTCATGAAGAAGAAGAAGAAGATGATGCTGCTACTGATGATGAAGATGATGTTGATGTTGATGATGATGACGACAACGACGACAACGACGATGACGATGACGATGATGATGACGAGGATGACGAGGATGATGATGATGATGATGATGATGATGATGATGATGAGGATGATGATGATGAAATTTAAAGGTATGCCATCAATCCTTAATGTATTTAATATTCATTTCTTGATAGAAATATATTTGTCTTAAATGGTTACATAGTTTATTCATTATCTATTTAAAAGCTATAAGTGTTATAATGTGTACGTTTTAATGTTTTTAATTTTTATGTGATGCTTATGATGGATGTGATTATGATTATGATGTGATTATGCTCATGATAATTGAATTACATTTGCAGGAAATTGAACCCCTTTCAAGAGCATCCCGCACAGTCTCATGGATCGACAGGTATAAGTCAATACACCTTATAGAAAGTCTATTTAATACACTTATCAATAGTAAGATTGATGTCTTCTAAGATCTCTCCCATTTGCAGGTACCAGCAAATAGGTATTTGTCAGAAGTGTCTTCCTCGAGTGAGGGAAATATAGGAATAGAAGAGGAAAGTGAGACATGCAATTTATCTAGAATAGGGAGATTAACTAGAGGTCAAAGGACTAGAAGGAAATTCAATAAACACATGAAATTTTTCCTTGCTCAAGGGGGGTCATGTTCTTATGATGATGAGATGAAAGGTGACATCGAGGTGCCCTTGAGGTACCAACATCTACAGAAACATTGGGTACCCAAGGAACTTCCTCCAATAAACACTGATTTTTGTGTTAATGAGAGGATATATCGCATAGCACCATCATCATTACATGGTTTGGGCCTATTTTCTATGGATGGCATAAAGGTGTCTTACAACAAAGTTTCTGAATTGATGGAGTATGTTGGACCATGTTAAGATTACAAAAGTTGGATGCATATTGTTCAATATAAAAAAAGTATGCGTAGGTATGCACTCTCGGCAAATTATATACAACAGCAAGACAATAATCAAAGTAAAAGTGTGGCTATATACATTGATGGAAGGCCAAAAGCAACAGGGAATATTGCGGGTTTTATAAATAGTACACGACCTGGGTCAACTATAAAGCAACCCAATTGCATATTTGAGGCGCGTGAGGGAAATCGTGTATTCATCTGTGTGATAAAATCAATACGTGCAGGGGAAGAGCTGCTTATTGATTACAATTTGAACCGCATAGATACAAACGAGGCTACTATCATGGGGGTGGTACATACTATTAAACCAACTTCTAATCAATGACTCCAACATACCATTTAGTTATTAAATTTTTGGCTAACATTTTTATACTTGATCTTTGACACAGGGGCACAATATGGAGCAATCGCCCGAAGGTGATGGTGATGATATTCCTAGCTCATCTACACATGAGCAGGTAAAACTCATTGTAATTGTGCAAACTAGATAGAAGCAAAATGTTATTTTTTTTAATGTTATTTTCTTCATTATTTTGGAGTAATTTTGATAATACTAATACTATTGTTGTCACAGAGGGCCGGTGGTCGGAGAGAGGGAAAGCAACCTGCAGTCCCTCAGGAGTCCCCTCTTGTGGACCCTTTTTTTATTGATTTAGCAGAGACCGATGACCCAATCGGTTCCATTAAAAAGCTGCTAAAGAAAATTGGGAAAGAACTTCTACGTTTGGTATCCATACATCCTCAGACTCAGGAAATAAAAGATAGGGCAGCTGAGTTGTTGCGCACTTCTGAAAACTTTAAAGTAAGTATTAATGAAATTTTTAATTATTACAAGAGTTCAATAATGGTTTTTATGTTATGCTCTTTTATGACATTAATTAAAATATGGATGCATTGTCTTTACAGAGTTATTTGCGTAATTTTGAACCCCATTCCCATGATGAGGCTGCTATTGCAAGTGGTTCAGGTAGATCACATGTTCCATTCCCCACTTGTGTTTTCCACTGAATATATATAGGAATGATCATAATCATTGACAATACATGCTCGAACAATCTTTTTTTTTAATGCTCTAACAATCTTGTCCATGCTAGTCCTCGCGTTCTATATTTATGCATGCTCTAACAATTTTATTCTTCAGCTCCTTTCCATGATGATATGACAACACCGCCTCCATCCAGGATAGCCACAAATGTCTTGCCGACTGCCATGTCAACAACACATAGCCTAAATGCACCAACTGTTGCACCATCTACTGGTACACAAATCCCTCTTTTTCTCTCTTTTGTTATGTGTTTAAGTGTTATGTGTTTACGATGTAGATCCCTTGATTGTGTTTGTGCCATGGGTGCTCTGCACCAATTTATTTCCCTTGAAGTATTATTTCTTGGAGGCATTTGATAATGGTTTTCATTTTTTGCAATAGGAGATGCAACAAGTCCCGATGCAACATCATTTCCTAGATGTTCCCGTGTTCCTAGTACGGGAACGGTGAAGGATTGCGTATTGATCATCAGCGACGATGAAGGCATTCCCTTAAAAGTATCCAAACTTCCAGGTACTTTAAAGTTATTATTATTCTATAGTGATATAATAGTAATTTAGTTTTTGATCACTCTTCATCGACTAATGATCCCATGATTATTTTGTAGGGAATGATATTTTTTGGCAAAAACTTGGTGATGAGTGTTTGTGGATATTCGGGCCCGCCATACATACATGGTGGAACATCATATCCTAACTAAAACCCCAAACCACTATTTTGATTTCATATCATTGCTAGAATAGTTTTCCTTTTCATCAATTTCTTGAACTATATTAAAGGTAGCTTCTCTTCATTTATGAGTCTAACATGTTTTTTTTTACTTAAAAGGTGGAATAACCAGGATAAAAAGTTGAAGGATGATCTTGTACATAGTATGACCTAGCTTTTTGGACCTCGTGCATTCGAGAGAAACAAGCTCCTTGAAAGAGCTGGTTTATGTTTGAAGTATATTAGGGACCAGTACAGGAAATATTTAGAGGTTAACCCAAGGCACGAGCGTCCGCCCTGTGTTCTTGAGGCTGAGTGGCAGGGTTTGATTTTGGATGGAAAGTATAAAGCCGACATGAAAAAAGGAATTACGCCAGTAGAGAGTAGAGCAAGGTATGTGATACTTTTGAGAATGTAATTATGTACTAATTAACCTCTAAATTTTTCCTGTACTAGTCTCTAACATATTTCAAACTTTTCATAGATTGCCTGACACATCAAAGGCAACAAAGGCAAGATTAGAAAAGCATGGGACACACAAGTTCAGCTCTGGTGGTTTTTCCAAACTTCAAGCACGAGTTGTAAGTATTAGTAAATGAAAACTTGTATCAATTTTTTTATATATTGCAAGGAAATTTTTTTTGATCAAACAATGCAAGTAAAATTCACCATACTAAGAAAAAATGTAGGGGTCAGAGTTCAATAGATGCCTCACAGAAGAGGACAAGAGAATTGGCTTCCAACAAGGCTATAGAGCCATGGCTGAACGGCTACGAGCTGAAATCAGTGTGCAAGGTTCAAATAATGATGCATCTGAGCCACAGGTAAATAAGCTAAATGAAATTTATTTCAAATTGAATACTTTACCAATTAGTCTATTTGATGTTAAGTTCTAATATAAAGTGAGTATATCTATTTTAAGAAAGCAATGATAACAATGTGTAGGATATTGGAATGCAGCCTGACAATCCTTCTACACAATCTATGCATAATGAAGGTTCGCATGATGTGCATCCTAGTGGTGGAGGTATACATTTGCTATTAAAATTTTTATATGTAATTACAATTGGTGTTTGGATTAATGTAACATTTTGTATAGCAACTGTAGAGGATCGAGGGGTCGGTGCTCATGAGCATGTTGAGGTTGAGTCTAGACAAAATGATGTGGCCAGATCAGGTAATTAAAGAGCGCCACAGTTATGTTCTTTAAAATAATTAAATACTTGTAACAATTATAATTAAATATTTTAAATTTAACTCTTTTATTTGTTATTGTAGAGGACCCCCCTTTGCAGTAGCATAGGAATTTGAGATCATCAAGAACAAAGAACAAAACAACTGATGAGGGGGGTATTGATGATAACACTGATGCTCCTCTTACAGCTTACATAGAAAAAAAAATTAGAAAGAGAAAAAAGAAATGATTGTCATCTAAATACCTTAATTGATAATGACTGAATTTTATGTCTCAATGAATTTAATTATGTGCTAATGAATGTTCATGAATTATGTGTTTATTTTCATATTGATGAATGTTGCGTGTTAACGAATCTAATGTGTTAATGAATGTTATCATGTGATATTGATTGAATGTTACATTTTATTAATAATTGAAAGAATGAATGAATGTTAGATGTTAACGGGGAATGTAGAGTGATGTTAGGGGGAGGGGGGTGGGGCCAAATGAGCTTCCACCTTCACGTGGTTGGCCCTGTTTAGTAGAGAATATTAAACTATATTCTCGAAATAAAGTGAAGCTCAATAAGATACTAAATGAGTCAAAATGGTTATCAAGGTCCTCTGTCCATAAGATACTTGTAGTCAAAATGGTTATTAATAAGATACTTGTAGTCAAAATGGTTATCTAGGTCCTCTATCCATTCCATAAGTTCTTCACCATTCAAACTTCCTCCATAACAAGGAATGTGCTCTAGGTTAGTCATGAAGCCTAGCATGGTCTCTCTGTCAGATAGAGCCACTATTTCAGAGCCTTTTTTGTGCATTTCCTTCAAGCACTGTACAGTGTACGGATGTGAAAGGGAGGGCAGACCAGTGTGGAAGTTAGAGTATTTATATCTTATGCTTTGAGAGTTTATTTGGTAGATTCAAGACACCTTATATCAAAGTTATTCCTTTTTCTTATCTGTTGTTCTGTCAAACCCTCATTTTTTGGGTTATTGCATTCAAATGGCCTTAACTTGCAAATAAACCATAGGATATCCTCTGTTCTTTGTAAAATGCAAGTTAAGGGGGTTTATTTTCATATTTTAAAAGCTTTGGAACAGGATACTAAGCCAGAGAATTTCAAGAGCAAGCCCTAGGTCAAGAATCTCAATATTCTTGACTAGGAGTTGATGGATTATGCAAGATCAGAGGGTAGCGGCAAGTAAAGGACCTCAAACCTTGTTGAATTTAGATCTTTAGAGCATGGTGGACATCTTCAAACTCTGATCTTGGTTTCATGCACCCATTTTCAATGCCTTGTTTTGGAACCCACACCCAAAGGCATGCATTAGGTCTGCGGACTCAATAAGGACATTGATATGCTGGAGTGGAGTCAGGGTCTGGGAGTTGGAGGATTGTTAGAACATCAAAAAGGGTACTCAAAAAACATATAAGTTCATAAGGTCCTTTGTCAAATTGAAGAGTTATTGCTGCAGAACAGGTTTTGGAGACCTACTAGAGTCACTAGGTCTATTTGGACCCGTTTGGACCACGACACACAGTAGCATCTACAGAGAAGAAGTTTGGTATGCAATGGTCTTGAAACCTCCTGAGAAATTCTTGGTATGCATTTGTGTGGTGCAAAAGCTTCGTTGAAAGAGAAAAAGAAGAAAAGAATAGAAATGATTTTTTTTCTTTTTATGTCATATACTGTAACCAGCTACTTATAACTTGCAAAAATTATTATAACCATTTGAAATTGAAACTTAGTTTAATGTGAAAATGAGAACTGCTTTATTAGAGCTTTCTATGATTTAGATTCAGACATCAAGAACATTGTTTGCCTAATATTGTGATTAATGTTTATTTATTAATATCTCATACTAACAAACAATTGATAATTGTAGGGAAAACGTCATTGGGGGTCTTTGAAGATCCACCAGAAGCCAAGGAGAAAATGTATTCAAATGCTAAAGATGGTGTAACAGTCCTTACAGCTGTTGAACCTTGCTGTGTAGATCATCTCTGATTCTCCAAGTTCAACAGTACTGTGGTATTCCTTTGGATACTTCTAATGGTAAATTTCAGACATCAAGTTCTTTTCGTATGAAACTACTACATTTGTAATCTGTAGTTTTAAACTTTTAGTTTATAAATGTTCATCAGCTTTAGTTCGTATGCTTCCATTTCAAGTATGATTAATGAAGTTACCTTTATCACAGGATGAAAGTGAGCAGTCAGCATACTGGTACGGAGCTGGCAGCATTGATACGGTGACTAGGGCATCGTTTAATGGTGGTATTGTGTTTTCTCGTATTTAGGGCATCGGCCTTTTGAAGCATTACCTTCATCTTTCTTAAGTCTGAGTTTTAAGTTTATTTATCTCTCTCGGCGCTGTTGAAAATACAAATGACAACGTTCTTGTTTGTTTTGCCCTTATATCCCGATGTGATTTCGCAGAGGGTTACGGCGCTGTTGAAAACACAAATCCCTTGTGTAATTGCCACTTGAAGGAGGACAGTCACTGTAAAGACAACATGATAATGTACACTTACAGTGAGTGTACATTATCATGTTGTCTTTAGAGTGACTATCCTCATTTGTTGAAGAAGAAAAGCATTAATGTGGCTGAATAGCAATACATTCAAGTGGCAATCACACAAGGGACAGTCACTGTGAGATGTCCTCATTTGTGACTGTCCGTACAGTGAGTGTACATTATCATGTTGTCTTTAGAGTGACTGTCCTCATTTGTTGAAGAAGAAAAGCATTAATGTGGTTCAATAGCAATACATTCAAGTGGCAATTACACAAGGGACAATCGATCACTGTGAGATGTCCTCATGTGTGACTATCCTTGTCACAAATGAGGACATCTCACAATGACTGTCCCTTGTGTAATTCAAGTGGCAATTACACAAGGGACAGTCACTGTGAGATGTCCTCATTTGTGACTGTCCTTACAATGAGTGTACATTATCATGTTGTCTTTAGAGTGACTGTCCTCATTTTTTGAAGAAGAAAAGCATTAATGTGGTTCAATAGCAATACATTCAAGTGGCAATTACACAAGGGAAAATCGATCACTGTGAGATGTCCTCATGTGTGACTATCCTTGTCACAAATGAGGACATCTCACAATGACTGTCCCTTATGTAATTGCCACTTGAATGAGGACAGTCACTGTAAAGACAACATGATAATGTACACATACAATGAGTGTACATTATCATGTTGTCTTTACAGTGGCTGCCCTCATGTTGTATATTCTTCTCTGTAGATGCTACTATGTGCTAGGGAACTTCTTAGAACTGTTGGTATATTCTTACAACTTGTTACACCTGGGATATTCTTCTCTGTAGATGCTATTGTGTGCCGTGGTCCAAACAGGCCCATAAATGTAGTTGAATAGCAATACATTCAAGTGGCAATTACACAAGGGACAGTCACTGTGAGATGTCCTCATGTGTGACTGTCCTTGTCACAAATGAGGACATCTCATAGTGACTGTCCCTTGTGTAATTGCCACTTGAAGGAAAAAAGCATTAATGTGGTTCAATAGCAATGTATTCAAGCAGCAATTACACAAGGGATAATCACTCTGAGATTTCCTCATTTGTGACTATCCTTACAGTGAGTGTACATTATCATGTTGTCTTTACAGTGACTGTCCTCATTTGTTGAAGGAAAAAAGCATTAATGTGGTTCAATAGTGATGCAGAGTAGTCAGGGCTTTTAGAATATACAAATATACATCCTTAACTCTCATTCCACCAAGGAAGAAGGAATTCCAATGGTTGAAACGTGAGTTAAGGTCTTTACATCAATCAAACCCTGAAAATGAGGGTTTGTAAACAATGCACAGAAAATTTGAAATAACTTAGATATAAAACAAATAGAATCAATCAAACCAACTTCCAAAGCATCAGATGTCACTATTACAACTTCCAGGAAAATTTTATCATCCAACCACCATCCGTACAGCCGTACAGAGTTCATTTTTCACCAGAAATGCACTAAAACAGGGTTATTTTTATTTTTTATGAAAGAAAAATGATTACAATACTGGTTCTCTGTCTGTCTTCGACCATTTGAAGCCTAAAATAGGCTCTCCAAATGTTGGTTCAACCATCTAGGTGGTTAGAACAGTTTATCCAACAAATGTCAACTTTGCTAAGCAACTTTTAAAGTTGCATTACAACTTTGCAAACAACTTTGCCGAGAAGGTTAAAAATGTGTTGTGAAACTTTAGGAACCTTATTAAAGTTATTTTGGACCTTCAAACTTCTTAACAACATCTAAAAGACACCTAATAAACACTTACTATGCTCATTTCATCCAAGGACTCAAAAGATGCCCAAGGTTTATAAGTCACCAAGGGGTCTTGTGTCCAACAAGTGGATGTTTATAAGGAGATAAAATCAATCCTTAATATTTATTACAAACCAAGAAAACATCTAAAACTTCTATTCTAATTTATTGTCATTCAAAAAGACTCTGATTTGTCATTCAAAAAGACTCTGATTTGTCAATCAAAAGGACCTTTCACCAGTCAATCCTTCAAAGCTCCAAGGTGAAAATCTTATGTTCCAATTGATAGGATTTGACTCCTTGGCTTCATGGCAACTTCCTTCAATCATGGTGTCTTTGGCTTGCATTAGGGATGCCCCTGCATCAAATAGCAATGCATTCAAGTGGCAATTACACAAGGGACAGTACATGCCCATTAAAGTTGGTGTTTTGTTATCCAGCATGACAATGGAGACAACATACTCTGTGTCAATTTTACTGATCAAATTTCCCTCCGCCAGGCAAAGCAACAATCTGGGTATGATAAGGTGAAATTTTGTAGTCCTTTTGGGTATGATAACAGTTCCAGTTTCCAATAAGATGGTTCATTTTTATAATCTAGCTTCAATTTCTCTTGTGAAAATCTTTTTTTCATTTTATGGGTGGTAAAATATAATTATTATGCTAGAGGTGTGTACTTATGGATGATAATGAAACAAAATGATAAGATTTAAGACTCTTGTTTTTTTTTTAAATAGCAATTTAAGTTTCCTTCTATTATAAATTACTGTTTTTCTATTTTTTAATGTATCTTTCCAGATCTTTTATATCAATTTTATTTATGAAATATAAATATATTAATAATGTTTTAGTGTTTTTAGGATTAGTTTATATCAATTCTATGTATCATCATTCGTCATTCAATTGTCAGTATTATTAATTTAGACTGTGCAATTGTAGAACTACTCGAATATGGGTTGGATGGATACTCAAGCAGGGGAACCCTCCTCAAATATCTCAAGCAGTGAACTTGGAAAAATGTGTCCTGAAGGAACCCTTTCCATCAGAGAGATAAAAGTACAAACAAGTAAAAGAAGCAGGCTCTGCAAATATGTTTTTGAGAAGAAAAATGATAGATTATTCGAGTATGGTTCATGAGGTATATCTAAAAAGACATTTTTTTTCTTATTATAATAAAAGAGGAAGTTGTGAATGTCAAAGTTGAGTGAAACAAAAATTATTTTCATCAAATTTTGTTAGGCTTGCTTTTGGGAATAGTTTCTTACAATATTGCTATTAAGATTTTTATTGTGTAGTTTTTAGATTAGGTTTATAAAATTATATTTCATGAGTAGTGATTCATATTAATCAATTAACGATACTTTTGGAAGGTATTTTCAATGTGTCAAATTTTGATATTTTTACAAGAATTAGATTGTGTAATTTTTTTAATTAAAGTCATTGACTCATATTTCATAAATAATAGTTCTCATGAATCCATCTCTTATAAGATTGAATAGTCTATTTAGGAAGTATTTCTGATAGTATGTCAAATTATGATATTACTATTACCATTAGATTGCATGGCTTTGAAGTCAACCTCGTTGACCCATATTCTTCTCTGTAGATGCTACTATGTGCTAGGGAACTTCTTAGAACTGTTGGTATATTCTTACAACTTGTTACACCTGGGATATTCTTCTCTGTAGATGCTACTATGTGCCGCGGTCCAAACGGGCCCATAAATGTGGTTGAATAGCAATACATTCAAGTGGAAATTACACAAGGGATAGTCACTGTGAGATGTCCTCATGAGTGACTGTCCTTGTCACAAATGAGGACATCTCACAGTGACTGTCCCTTGTGTAATTTCCACTTGAATGAGGACAGTCACTGTAAAGACAACATGATAATGTACACATACAATGAGTGTACATTATCATGTTGTCTTTACAGTGGCTGCCCTCATGTTGTATATTCTTCTCTGTAGATGCTACTATGTGCTAGGGAACTTCTTAGAACTGTTGGTATATTCTTACAACTTGTTACACCTGGGATATTCTTCTCTGTAGATGCTACTGTGTGCTGTGGTCCAAACGGGCCCATAAATGTGGTTGAATAGCAATACATTCAAGTGGCAATTACACAAGGGACAGTCACTGTGAGATGTCCTCATGTGTGACTATCCTTGTCACAAATGAGGACATCTCACAGTGACTGTCCCTTGTGTAATTGCCACTTGAATGAGGACAGTCACTGTAAAGACAACATGATAATGTACACAAGTACCGTGAAGGTAGTTGCAAGTTATGGTTGTTTCATTGCATAACCGAAACAATGAAGATGTTACGGTCCACAAAACCTTTGTGCTTGAAAGATGAACAAATAAAATTAAACTTCTAAATAACCAAAGCCGCTAACAATAAATTCAACACAGATATGTCCTCATTTCTTGGTATTTTATCTCTGTAACAACTGAATACCAGATTACATAATAATGACAAAAAAAAAATAAACCCAACGTACTCAGAAATTGTAGCTGTGATTTCGCGGAGGGAATCTCTCTCGGCACTGTTGAAAATACAAATGACAACGTTTCTCTACATTATCATGTTGCCTTTATAGTGACTGTCCCTTGTGTAATTACCACTTGAAGGAGGACAGTCACTGTAAAGACAACATGATAATGTACACTTACAGCCTGTGTACATTATCATGTTGTCTTTAGAGTGACTATCCTCATTTGTTGAAGAAGAAAAGCATTAATGTGGCTGAATAGCAATATATTCAAGTGGCAATTACACAAGGGACAGTCACTGTGAGATGTCCTCATTTGTGACTATCCTTACAGTGAGTGTACATTATCATGTTGTCTTGATAGTGACTGTCCTCATTTGTTGAAGGAAAAAAGCATTAATGTGGTTCATTAGCAATGTATTCCCAGCATCTGTACCTGCATCTCTCTTATATACTACAAGTTTCTTGCCATTAGAAATTGCAGTTCCCTCATGTGACATTGATGGTGAAGTGTTCTTTTCAAAACCATCATCTGTGGTTACCAATGCTCCTATTTTAGGCAATAAGTTTGTTGCATTCCATGAGCCATTGGTCAAATTTCTTCTATGAGCTTCTGATGCCTCAAAATCTAAGCAGCGCCTACGCATGCCTCATTGTGGTTGATTATCATTCTGTACATGAATTATAATGAGTAATCAGTTTTGGGCCTTGGAATCTTGTATGTAACATGCACAGGCATTTCATGGCTAAATGAATCTATTTTAAAAGCATCAACTTTTCTTACATGATGCTGGATACATAAGTAGAACAAGCGTATATCAAATTGGAAGCAATCAGAACTCCACAATGACATATTATTTAGAGTACTCTTCAGTTTAAGTAATAATGCATATATTGACACTGTAAAGACAACATGATAATGTACACTCACTGTAAAGACAACATGATAATGTACACTCACTGTAAGGATAGTCACAAATGAGGACATCTCACAGTGACTGTCCCTAGTGTAATTGCCACTTGAATGTATTGCTATTCAGCCACATTAATGCTTTTATTCTTCAACAAATGAGGATAGTCACTCTAAAGACAACATGATAATGTACACTCACTGTGAGTGTACATTATCATGTTGTCTTTAGAGTGACTATCCTCATTTGTTGAAGAATAAAAGCATTAATGTGGCTAAATAGCAATACATTCAAGTGGAAATTACACTAGGGACAGTCACTGTGAGATGTCCTCATTTGTGACTGTCCTTACAGTGAGTGTACATTATCATGTTGTCTTTACAGTGGCTGTCCTCATTTGTTGAAAGAAAAAAGCATTAATGTGGTTCATTAGCAATGTATTAAATAATTTTTTTTTTAAAAATCCACCCACGGGCATCGCAATTGCGACGGCAACCCGTCGTAATGCGATGCAGGTGCCCGTCGCAATTGCTTGGGAGGCCCGTCGCGATTGCGACGGCCCTCTGAAGCCATGTGATGGGGGGGCGACGCCCATGCCGCTAACAAATCTTAGTCACATTGCGATGGGATATGTGTCACAATTGCGACGGCTACCCATAGACGTCGCAATTTGTGACTAAAAAATGACGACGTCTATGGGTGTTGCTATTGTGACACATAGCTATCGCAATTGCGACACATAGCCGTCACAAAATGCCCCCAAATGTATTAGTGTATTTACATATTGCATATTTGATTTGATCGGTAACTATTATAAGTTTTAGATTGATAATCGGTAAATGCACAGATAGTAAAAGTATTTTAAGTTACCGAGCAGCATAAATTGAAGTATTTGTTTTGGGATTATACATTTGGTATTGGGATAGTGATTAACTGATTCACCCCCCTCTCAGTTATTCTAACAAGGTACCATGAATCTTTAAATAATTACATCCATATTTAATATTCACCTCGATCTTTGTAAACCATTTTCTAGCTTGGTGTAAATCATTTACCTTGTAGTCTATGCCATTACAAACTTCTATGTCGTTACTGGTTTACTTAGTATACACTACATTCATCACTCAATAATTTACTAACGCTTAGTATATATGAATGGTTGGTTAAAAATTTACTCGATGCTCGATAATCATCAGGCTTGGTATGAGTACTCAGTCAAGACTCTATTCGATTATTAGGATTTTCTACCTTATGCTCTTCTCGGTATCTATTCTTTGTGTGTTGATCAACTAGCCTATTTTCTTCCTTTACCAACTGTTTGTGTAACACTAATTACAACATATAACTAACATTATGTAGAACATGTAATGTATTTGATCTATTATATTAAGTAAAAAAACAAAAATAGTTGCATTAGACCTCGTCCTTCCAAGTTCCCTGGTGGGGTGTTACATCAAGTATCAACGTAATACCCACCCTCGTATACTGATGTTTTTGATTGATAGGATTATTACATCGAGTATTATGGATTATGTGTTTTGTTTATTTTGATTAGCTGATGAGACATTTTGAGTATATGTTTTGATAATAAAACTATTTTATGAAAATAATAAATGACTTACAGTATTAGCATCACACATTGTTCATATATATGATTATATTATTTATAAAAATTACTCATTTCTTATTTTACATTATGGAGTTATGATTATTTTGGAGATAACCATACTAATCCAATTATGATTTGATATTGATACTATCTAATGTTCTTGTGGGATGAGGAGAGGCAGTCATAGTCACTTCTATGGGAGATCCACATGATGTCGCACTCTCCCTCCTTGTTTGCCAATATTTGTATATATATATATATGTGTGTGTGTGTGTGTGTGTTGGTATATATGTTTCTTTTGACTTGATGATGCATGATGTAGGTACCAGGAATCAACTCCACCTGGCCACATAGGTCTGAGCATGCCTTCAAATCCTCGAATGTTGTTGTGTGGAGATATTACCAAGATAATATTGAGAAACCCTTGTTGACTTAGGTTCCTATTCAGGAAGTCACCTTATTTGGGGGTTCGGGGAGTATCATTATTTTGTTAATTTTGAGATTTATGTTTTAGAGTATGTTTTCTTTGTTTCTTTATGTATGTTTTGTATTATGTTTCTCAATCTTTTAGATAAATATAAAATTGGATGTATTAGATTATTTATTATATATGTGTATTTATATATGGGTGCATACATATATACCTACATATATATATAAATATTTATAGCTATGTGTTTTTGCTTGTATAAATGTATTTTTATGATTGTAGAATAAATAATGTAATTATAAATTAAAAATAAAATAAACAAGCGTAGTAAATCACTTAATTAGTAAAACTAGCATACCTAGGAGGTTTGAACCCGAGACCTCCTAGGAGTTAGCCTAGTTAGTTTCCATTGGGCTATGCAAGTTACTTGGGAATTCTTTTCACCATTAACATAATTATGGTCTTGGAAAGTAAAAAAAGTCAATTAAAAAAATAAAACCTTTAATTAAGGCATACGTGAATTGTTTTAATTTTTTAACAAACTATAGTAGTTGGAGAAGTTTATTCCTGTAAAGAAAATCCTCCAACCTTATGTTTGGCTATTAGTATGTGGGGAAATGGAAGATTTGGGGTTAGGAGATAATTAGATAGATTTGGGGTTTCAGTAAGAAAGTTGATAGATTGAATGAGAGAAGAAATTTTTTATTAAAAGATTTAGTTGGAGTTAGGAGAATCTTAGAGATGAAGGATCTGTTTGGTTTTAGAAGAAGTATAAGTATTTCCTAGAAGGTCAACCATTATCCTGAAGCTTGGAAGAAGGTTCTGGTCCATATGGGAAGCTGAAGATTGCTCAACTTTAAATGTGTTTTCTCCGCAGGACTCTAGGTAGGATCTGGAACTAGGGAAAATACTTTAAAGTCTATAAATATGTGTGTGTGTGATTTTAAATATGTATAATTTTCATTTTTCTTTAATTTATCTATAGTTTAAATAATTTTTTTGATTAGGAAAAGATGTTGGAAATGTGTTTGAGTTATTTGGGAAGAATGGTGAATAGTTGATAGAATTACTCCTCTAAATTCATCTTGGGAGGTTTATTGTTGACATTGTGGATGTAATGGAGTGCATTTCTCTGTATATTTATAGTTTAGGAAAGTTTAGGGAAGTTTAGGAAGGTTTAGGATGGATTAGGAAGTCCTGTAAGTGGTTTTTCTTTATACATTTTAATGCAATTTTTTGGCAATCTATTATTAATAGTTTTAGTTTTTGATTAACTGGGGAGTTATTATGAGTTGGAGAGGGGTTATGGATGTGGAAATGAGATACATTAACCAGTTCCATCTCATAAAACCTTCCCCAAATAATCTTCATACTTTGTATAAGGCGTAAGTTCAATTTGGAGAAAATCTGGGAGTTTTTAAGTCAGTTCTCGCATGAGTAAAGAAGTTTGATCCTGTTTACTCATACAATCTATAGACACCTAAAAATGATCAAGACTAATTCAAATGAGAAATCAAGGAAAAATCAAGGCATTAATTGCAATGAAGCCAAAATCCAATATTAATTAAAATCAAAAGCCAAAAGAATTAAATAAATCATTTAATTATGTAATTAATCTAATTAATTATATAGTTGAATTAAAATCAAATTTAACCCATTCAAGGGGTACACATGGCTAAAAAATTTAATTAAATTCAATTAATGAATTCCTTATTTCTCTCATCTACCACATGGGAGGAATTACCTCAACCAATGGGAATTAAGGATTGGAATCACATGGATCAAAGCCACATTCAATCTCAATCACTCATAAGGAGAGATCATCTTGACCACTCATTTTGTCTCATTGTCCCAAGCTTTGAGGAAAAAATATTTAAATTGTCCCCATATTTGAAACCATGGACTTAACTCAATCTAAACCATGATGAAATTAACTCCACCCCTATGCTTGCTAAAATCTATAAATAGAAGGCAAAAATTAGGAGAAAAGGATCCCAATTACATCCTTGAATTGCATCATTACTATAGTGAATTTGTGCTAGGAACTTATTTTAGCATAATTGAGCACTATTTTAAGTAAAATAGGCTTAATTTCATAATCATTGAGCATAAATCTCATTTTAGAGCTATCACTAATGGAGGATTGCTGAGAGCTTTGCATTAGCATCTTTAACTAGAGAGCTCTAAGATGTTCATTATGGTTATTTTTATTCAATAGCTTCCTAATTATTGTATTTTATCTTAATTTTATTGAAATAGTGGTAAAATAATTCTATAAAGGTACTACTTGTACACAAAATAGCACTCACCATGGGGCATTAGGCCTCAACTAACCAACTTTAGAAGTTATTTGCAAAAATTCTATAAATTTTTGTTTGATAGGTGAAATTACGGGTACTAGGCCTGGAGTAGCGCACATGAACAAATAAATGACGTGTTTAAGCCATAAAATAACACTTCTACGATAAATTTTGATGCATTTACATAGTGTTTTAGCGCTTACAATAACTTCTATCTCCTGTCTACTATTCTTTTAGGGTGTACACCCTGACTTCGTAGCGTGTGCTAGCCCTGTACAAGCATGTTGCATTTATTTATAGTTTTTAATAACACATTCTAAGTTTTCTTTACGCACATTTAAAAATCAAAATAGCACTTTTAATTTCTGTAATAGCGCGTACAATTAGTCTTGTGATGCATTTTCTCTCTTAAGTAGTGTGTACAATCAGTTCTGTAGCACGTAGCACTATTTTTATTAATTTTAAATTCTAATAGTAAATAACATTTTCTTTGTGTTTTTTGATAGAAGGGCATAAAAAAATTTGGAAACCAGAGCCCATAATCCACAGTGAGGATAAAACCTTTAAGAGAAGGTTGAAAAGAGAAAAGATCATTCATATAAACAATTTTCTTGAGCACTGAAAGAAGAAAGGTAAAGAATATGAAAAATACTTGCACATAATTGATTTGTACTTGAGTCTAAATTTGTCTCTTTGAATTGGATATTTACTCCTTAAACTCATCATTTTCATCAATTTTAAAGAAAGGAGTAAAAGGTCAATTGTTTTGATTTCTTCACTTTGTTTGCCTTGTGTTGAACTAGAATGATCTTGAGGCTGCAAAGGAGCTAGAACAATCGCCACTAGGTGAGTATTCCAATGAAAAAATTAAATAAAAAATTCCCCTAGCCTTTTCTAGCTACAAAAAAGGTAAGCCTATATCCTTTTGTATTTTGCTTAAATTGTGACAAATTTGATTTGAATCTAGCTAATTAGCAGCCTATTATATTTTGATAGATTTAGTAGTAGGCCTATGCTCTTCAATTTTTAAGTGAATCAAAATGACAAACCTACTATATATTTTGATTAAAAGGAAGGCTAAGTAAATAAAAAAACACTAATTTTAAATCCCATTGCTTGTGGAAGAAGGTATTAGGTAATTATGCTCTTCATCTTTTAGGTGAATCAGAAAGCTAGAAGTACCTAATTCCCTTTAGATTAAGAAGGCTTGGTAATTGAATCTTGTTAGTGGTGTTTAGAAGTGAAAAATAGTAGGGATATTCTCTTCACCTTTTGGTGAATCAAACTCCCAAACCTATTCTTTCACTTCATTTATTTGATTTCATATGAACATGCTAGAGAATTAGTGGGCTCGCCTCCTGAGAACATTTCTTAATGAGGCCAGTAAGAGGGACAACCCAAAGTGGGATTCAATTTCCTTTTCCATAATAATATGCATCACTATAAAATAAAATGCACTCATCTTTAATGGGGTGATTGACAAAAGGATATCAAGAATCAAACCTCCTCGAGTAGTCCTTCGGGATTGCACAAAACTCCAACATACTGGTGGTGGGAGGCCCCTATAATGGGGAATGAGACCTGATATTTTTTTGAATGGAATCCTTACTAGAACCTTGCTAATTAGTAAGCCTACCTAATAGAGCCATGTTTACGAACCAAATTTGACTATAGGTAGATTGCTTGAAGTGCCTTCTTGCTAAAGACTCGTGATAATGTTCTAAAATTTTCAAACATTTTGTATTTAGATGGCTTTAAAAGAAAATTTTACTTGTGGTTTATTTTTTTGAAGATACATATAAAAAGGAAGAAACATCCCTTTTTAAAATCATCTTATATTTTTAAAAAATCTTTCAAAAAAGAACAATCACCAAGGAAGGAAAGCTTCATTTGACTCAATCCTTTGTTGATGTTAGTTTTCATGAGATCACATCAATTAAAAATATCACTCCAAGAAGATGAAACTTGCATAACACAATAATTTACTGAGTTCATATTCCAAACCCATTTCATTGGAACACATGAACACAAAGAAAGAATCCCCAACCTATTTGAAGAAATAGTCAATCCCATAGCTAGAAATAGTGACTTTTATGACTTTACTCAAGGGAGAAGCAATGAGGACCAAGATGCAACTCAACAAAGAAACCAAGGGCAAGGAGAAAAAATTGAATAAAAAGATAATAGGGAATCCCAAGATCCGAAATTCCTCAAAATAATGGAAAAAATCTTAGAAAGGAATAAGGAGAGATACTTCCTTAACTTAGCCCAATCAGGGGTCAAGATTCCTCACAATTATGACACAAAGACACTAAAGAAAGATGAGGAAGAGGGGAATCCATTAGGGGTAATGAACACACAAATTAAGATGTTTCAAGCACAAATTGATAATATGAAAAAGGTGGCCGAACCGAAACCATTCTATATTGAGGCCTTGTGCCCCTGTCCTTTTGATCGAAACTTGGTCATGGTGCCTTTTCCTCCTAATGTGGTTTTTCCAAGATATGAAAAATACATGGGTAAATCTAACCCTCAAGAACAATTAAGGGAGTTTTGTGCCTTAAGTATTGAGTTCATGCATGATACTACCTATCTAATGTGGCTATTTTTGAGAAGCCATGGAGTGGTTTTTAAGATTACCACAAGGAATAAAGAATTTTGAAGAGCTAGCCTCCAAGTTCATGAGTCACTACTCTTAAAACATTAAGAATGAAGTTACCATACTAAACTTATGTGAAAAAAAACAAAAAGATGGTGAGCATTTTCTATGCTTTCTCCAAAGATGGAGAACGGTTTTTGCGAGATATCCTAGAAGCATACCTAAAAAGGAGAAAATGGAAATTTTCATTAAAAATTTGAACATGTAAATGAACTATAGACTACAACTTCAATGTACCCCAACATTTGAAAATATCATCAAAAAAGGGATAACAATTGAAGAGGTGTTAGTAAAAAGAGGAGAAATCAAACTCTTCAAAGAAAATAAAGGTTACATTAACACCAATAATAATAATTTAAGTAATCATAATAATAATAGGGGAGCTAACAAAAACAATGATAAATCAAGGTTTTGGTTGATAAACACTAACAAAATCCTTGTGAATGATGGGGTTGTCGAAGCCTACAACCTAAAATATACCCCTTTTAACTTATGAAGTGGGTCTAACCAAATGAATAATATTAATCAAACAACCAAGACCCCTTTCAACAACAAAAATAACTCTTTCAAAAATCAAGGTGTGAACAAACCTAAGCCTTTCTTTTCTCCAATCCAAAGGAGAAAATTCACAATCTTGGGAGAACCATTGGAGAATGCCTTAAGGACCCTTGTTGCCAAAAAAATCATTTTCTTATTAGAATCTAGACCATAGGAACCCCAAGTTAAGCCTACTTGGTGGAATGATGCCCGCCATTGTGAATATCATTAAAATAAAGGTCCCAAAACCAATGAATGCATGCACATTAAGCATTTGGTCCAAGATTTCATAGATGATGGAATGATAAAAGTTGAGGGTCCTCAAAACAGTGAAGATCATACGAAATTTAAGACTCCTTTCTTGAATCACAAGAAAGGAGAAACCTCAAATTTAAACCAAAACAACAAGAGAGGGAAATAGAAAGTTAATTTTTCTCATACATACGATAACACCATAAATTATTTAAATGGGTGTGAAAATACCAACAATGTTATAGCGGTGAAAGAAAAGCAAAATGAAGAAACCTCTAATGTTTTGATTAGGGGGAAAGCATCCAAAATTACCTTGCCAGAGGGTACCCCTAAAATTGTTCTACCAAATAAAGTATCCACATCATCAAAGAAATATGACCTTGTGGATCAACTCCAATGAACTCCCACACAAATTTATATCTTAGAGTTGTTAAAACTTTCACCTACTGATAAAGAAATCTTGGAGAATGCTCTTGTTGAAACCAATGTTCCTCTAAATTTGGATCTGGACAAATTTTAGAATATGGTAGGACACCATGTTGTGCCTCATTTCTTATCTTTTTCTGAGAAAGATGATATGTCTCTAAACCATCCCCAAAACCTCCCATTACATATTGAAGTTTTGATACATAAACATTGTGTCAAAAGAGTCCTCATTGATGGAGGAACTGGGCTAAACATTTATACTTTGAACCTTGTCAAAGACCTGGGGTATTCCGAAGAAGCTATAGACCCTGAAAGAAAGATAACCATAATGAATTATGATGATGAAGAGAGATCCTCCAAAGGGATAATAGTGATTCTTTTCTGAGTGAGTGCTATTCAAAAGGAGACTATTTTTGAAGTACTTGACTTGAAATTGACCTATAACATTTTGTTGGGAAGACCATGGATACATGAAATGCAAGCGGTACGATCAACATACCATCAATGCTTTAATTTCCTATACATGGGTCAATAAATTATGGTGAGTGGAGACTTAAATCAATTTCAATATTGCAATAATATAAAATCCATAAATGATTCATTAGTCCCTTATAATTTCAAAGGCACTACATCAAGGCAAATAGAACAAGGTCAAAGTTCAAAATACTTTTCCTTAGCAAAAGGAAAAGAGAAGATGGATGAAGAAGACACTTTTTTTTAGAGACAATCAAGTTCCCAGTAACTTAGCTACATTGACTAAGGGAAAAGAGAAAGTTAGTGAGGAAAATCCTAAAGAAAAATAATAAGAAAGCAAGTCAAAACCTTCCCAAATTCAAACCAAAGAGGATAATTACAAAATGATGTTAGGAATGAATGCAAAGTGTTTTGGCAGTCATTCTGTAGCAGTTGTTGTTGCATTCATGACTTGGATTGTCATTGATGTCAACACAGTGATATTCTAGATATTAGCAGGAAAGTAGGTATAGTTTTGTTTTGTGCACATGTTGTATTGTAGATTGGATTTTGTGCAGTTGATGGTATGTTCTTTGGTGTGTTATTAACCTATGGTTAATAGCACAAAAATAAATTCATTCATTTGTAAGAGTTATGAGCATTTTGGTGAAAGCAGTGTTTAGATAGCATTTCTGTGTAGCGATGTTCAGAAATCGGAGGATATATCTTTGCTGGGATGGAATCTGATTTTGTACAGTTAAAGGGATGTTAGAGACTCATTAATGATGATGTGGTTCATAGTGCAAACTTTGAGGATATGTTTGGAGAAAGTTACAGTATCTGGAAGCTGACAGTTTTATGTGAATTCTGTGTGTAGCGTGTAGAATTTATTATTTTGTAATTGAGGACCGACTCATTTGTAATTATTTGAGTTTGGTATATAAGAAGAAATTTTTTCCTTATTTTAATGTGTACTATGAAGAGTGAGATGCGAATATATGCATGAAGTCAAGAAAAGAGCTAATTCAGTGATGAAGGAAGACTTGTGAGTACAGAGATTTGGAATTGTGATCTTGTGTAGCAGAGAGTGCAGTTTTGGCATAGTGTGAAGGAGGTAATATATTTCATATTATTTTGTTGAATAATTCTAAGATCTTTTGGATAGTGGGTTCAGAGATCTTGCCTTGAAGCTGTTTGGGCAGTGGGTCCTTCTGTCTTCCATAAACTCTTAACCGGGTTAGAATCTTTTAACAGGGATTCAAAATCTCCTAACAGGGATTTATATGTACTGAATGTATTTCATAAGACTCCTAACAGGGTCCATCCTCTAACAAGGAACTTTCATATTAGTGCATCATTTTGTGGGCATCATTCCCACCGGGGTTTACTCTTTTCAAGAGGTTCCCTAGTCAATATATCTTGTGTTATTATGCAATTGTGTATGATTATCTTTCTATGGTTGATCAATACATTGATTATATTATTTAAAGCTATTGAATGGATAAATTATCTGATAACTGATTCACCCCCCCCCTCTCAGTTATCTTGGGGATCTTTACTTTTTAACAATTGGTATCAGAGCGGCAGGTCCTTGAAAGAAAAGTTTAACAACTTAAGGAGATCCATGGTGAATTTCAAAAAAGAAAGCCCTAAGTTTGATGGAGTAAATTTTGACAGTTGGAAAGAAAAGATGAAGACACATCTATTGTGTTTAGGACCAAGTTATTGGTTGATTACAAAGAATGAGAAGACTATCATTGAGGAAGACAATCTAGAGGCAGGAACTAAATATGAACTAAATCTATTCATGTGTAACATACTTGCAAGAGAAGCACTTTTGTTGGCACTACCAGAGAATGAATATAGTTAGGTAAGATGTTTGAAAACATCTCATGCAATTTGGAAAGCTTTACATTCTACTTTTGAAGGTGATGAACATGCAAAGAAGGCTAGATTACATAATTGGATTTGTGCATTTGAAGATATCAGAATGATGGAAGATGAATCTATTAGAAGTAATATTGGTAGGATGTCTGAGATTGTGATAGGAATAAAGTCTTGTGGAGGTGATAAGATAGAGAATGAAGTGATATGGAAAATTTTGAGAACTTTGACACCAGAATTCAAGAAGACAACACAGATGATTGAACAAGTGATACCTTGTACATCAAACTTTTCAAGAGAGACTCTTCTTGGAAGATTAGAAATAGCAGAGATGAACTTGAGATTATCAGGAGAGCTACCTAGAATGGAAACAACATTCAGTGCTCTTAGCATTAGACCTACAAGAAGTACTAGTGTGAATGGAGATTATGCTAGTAGTAGCAGATCTGAGGAAGATAAGAAGATTGAAGAAGGTATTGCATTACTTGTAAAAAGAGAACTAGATGGTAAGAAAATATTTAAATGTTGGACTTGTCAAGAATATGGTCATTTTGCATCTAAATGTCCTAAAAGAGTTAAGAAGTATAGAAGCAACTTTAAACCTAGGAAATCTAAAGAATGTTATTATGCAAATGATGAAGATTTTGAAGCAGGAATTGAAAAACATTTAAGTGATAGTGATAATGATAACTTTGAGGAAATAGGATTTGTAGCAATTAAAGATGAAAGTTCTGAATCAGATAAAAGGGAAGAAAAAGCTTTAGTTTCACAAGTTGAAAAGAAATCTGATTAGATTATAGACAGTGGTTGTTCACATCATATGACTGGAGATAAAAGAAAGTTTGTTAAATTAGATAATTATGATGGAGGAATTGTTAGGGTTGGTAACAATGCACCTTGTTTGATTAAGGGTATAGGATCTATTACTCTTGATGGAAAGACTAACACTAATGATGTTTACTTTATTGATGGATTAATACATAATCTACTAAGTGTTGGACAATTGGCTAATAAGGGTTATCAAGTTTGGTTTTCTGAGAAAACTTGTGTGATAAAAGATAAAGATGGAAATCTATTTGGAAAAGGATCCAGGACTAGAGGTAATGTATTTTAGTTGAATCCTACTGAGATGACATGTTTGATAACTAGGATTGATGACAGTTGGTTATGGCATAAAAGGTTTTGTCATATAAACTTTGATAATATTGTCAAGGTGAGCACTACACATGCGGTAAGAGATTTATCTAGAATTATGAAACCTACTAACATGATTTGCAAAGAATGTATGATGGAAAAGTAGAAAAGGAGTTCTTTTCCCAATAAGAAGTTCACATTGGTAGAGAAGTTGGAGATTGTTCATATAGACTTGAGTGGTCCTACTAGGACTAGAGGATTCTATGGTGAAAGGTATTTTATGATTCTTGTTGATGATTTTACAAGAATGATGTTGATTGCATTTTTGAAAGAAAAATATGAAGCATTTGATAAATTTAAGATCATGAAAAGAAAAATTGAGAATGAATCTAGAATGAAGATTAAGTGTCTAAGATCTGATAGAGGTGGTGAATTTACATCTAGAGAGTTTAACACTTTTTGTGAAATGAATGGTATTAAGAGACAACTTTCAGCCCCTAGAACACTAGAACAAAATGGTATTGCAGAAAGAAGAAACAGGTCAATAACTGAAGTAGCAAGAGCTATGTTGTTTGAAAATGACTTGGCTAAAACTTTTTGGAGAGAAGCAGTGAACACAACAGTATACACTATGAACAGAGTACAAATCAGAGTAGATACAAACAAGACACCTTATGAATTATGGTTTGGATATACACCCTCAGTTAAGTATTTTAGAATTTTTGGAAGTAAATGTTATATAAAGAGAGATGATGATATAGGAAAGTTTGATCCTAGAAGTGATGAAGGAATATTTCTTGGATATTCTTTAAAAAGAAAAGCATATAGATGTTATAACAAAAGAACTAAGACTATTGTTGAAAGTGCAAATGTAAAAGTTGATGAGAAGTTTAAAATTTAGGAAAGAATGCTTGATTATGAATCTGATGGTGAAGCACAACCTCAGCCTAACATTGAAAATGCAGAATTATTTTTTGAAACTAACAGTGATTTAATGAATGAAAGTCATACTAAAGAAGACAGAGAAGAAAACAAAGAAGAAAATAGAGAAGAAAGTAGAGAAGAATCTACAGTCGGAACAAGATCAGTAACTATGACACCTAACAGGTATACTTCAAGACATCACCCTGTTGAGAAAGTTATTGGAAGTTTAGATAGAGGAGTTTTGACTCATAATAAGGTACATTTATGTTTGATTTCTCAGATTGAACGTAAGACTACTAATGAAGCTTGTGAAGATGAACATTGGATCAATGCTATGAAAGAAGAACTAGAGCAGATTGAAAAAAACAAGACATGGGAATTGGTCCCTAGACCTGAAGACAAGAATGTGATTGGAACAAAGTGGGTATTCAGAAAAAAGATGAATGAACAAGGAGAAGTGATAAGAAAAAAAGCAAGATTGGTATGTAAAGGATATTCACAACAAGAAGGAATTGACTATGAAGAAAATTTTGCACCTGTGGCCAGACTTGAAGCTGTGAGAATGTTTCTAGCATATGCAACTTACAAGAAATTTAGAGTGTATCAGATGGATGTGAAGTCAGCATTTTTGAATGGTGAATTAGAAGAAGAAGTCTACATTGATAAGCCTGAAGGTTTTCCTTTGACACAAGAAGGAGATATGGTATGTAAGTTAAAGAAAGCTTTATATGGATTAAAACAAGCACCTAGAACTTGGTATGCAAGATTGGATAAGTATTTATTGAAATTGGGATTTATAAAAGGAATAGAAAATAGTAACTTATACACAAAAGAAATTGAGAATGGTTTGTTGGTTATAGTTATATTTGTTGATGATATTATCTTTGGAGGAGAAGATGAAGCTAGTGACAAATTTGCAGATGAAATGAAGACTGAATTTGAGATGAGCATGATTGGAGAAATGAAATATTTTTTGGGATTATAGATAACACAAAGCAAGGAAGGTATATTTGTAAGTCACACTAAGTATTTGAATGACTTATTGAAAAAATTTGGAATGGAAGATTCTAAACCTATTGAAACACCTATGGTAACCAGACATAAGTTATCTAGCAAAGATGAGACACCAGCAGTTGAGCAGAAAAGGTACAGATCTATGATTGGAGGATTGCAGTACTTGACACATACAAGACCTGATATAGCACATTCGGTGGGGATTGTAGGAAGATTTTAAGTAGAACCTAAAGAATCACATTATGCAGCAGTAAAGAGGATATTGAGATATCTAAAAGGAACAATGGATTATGGATTATGGTATGAGAATTTTGATGATTTTACCTTTTGTGCCTATACTGATGCAGATTGGGGAGGCAGCATTGATGACAAGAAAAGCACCAGTGGTGGAGCCTTTTTTCTTGGAGGAAAATTGGTCTCTTAGCTAAGTAAGAAGCAGAATTGTACTTCACAAAGCACAACAAAAGTAGAATATGTTGCATTAGCAAATAATTGTAATCAAATTATTTGGATGAAGCAGATGTTGAAAGATATTGGAATAAAGTTTGATGAGCCTGTTGTTATACATTGTGATAACACCAGTACAGTGAGTATGTCTAAAAATCCTATTTTACATTCTAAGACTAAACATATCGAGATCAAGTATCATGTTGTAAGAGAGAAAGTTGCAGAAAAAGAAGTAAGATTGGAGTACATAAGTACAAAGGAGCAGATAGTAGATATATTTACAAAGCCTTTACCTAAGGATACATTTGTGTATCTGAGAGTCATTCTTGGGCTTATGCCCCAACCTATTTTTGAGAATTGATGCAGATGGTTGCATCCATCCAGTGGTATATGAGCCCTATCTTTCTTCTGGATTGGATGTTGGAACTTCCTCTATGGGGGAGTTTATGAGATGAGTCATGAGGACTCTTATTATTGTATTTTTTTGAAAATTGTCTTTTGACATTAAGTTGTTGTTGACTTAGTGATAGAATTTCTGTCATTGATGTCAATGGGGGAGAGATATACATGGAAAACATTGTGGATTGTATGAGAGAGCTGAATAGGAAAATGAAGCAAGAATTGATTTGATATTTTGTAGTGATGTTGCAGTATTGGATTTTTGGAACATTGGATGTTTTTCATCTATGTTGCCATCAATGCCAATGGGGGAGATTGTTAGGAATGAATGTAAAGTGTTTTGGCAGTCATTTTGTAGCAGTTGTTGCATTCATGACTTGGATTGTCATTGATGTCAACACAGTGATATTCTGGATATTAGCAGGAAAGTAGGTACAGTTTTGTTTTGCACACATGTTATATTGTAGATTGGATTTTGCACAATTTATGGTATGTTATTTCATGTGTTATTAACCTATGGTTAACAATGCAAAAATAAATTCATTCATTTGTAAGAGTTATGAGCATTTTGGTGAAAGCAGTGTTTAGACAGTGTTTCTGTGTAGCGATGTTTGGAAATCGGAGGATATCTCTTAGCTGGGATGGAATCTGATTTTGTGTAGTTAAAGGGATGTTGGAGACTCATTAATGATGATGTGGTTCATAGGGAAAACTTTGAGGACATGTTTGGAGAAAGTTACAGTAACTGGAAGCCGACAGTTTTATGTGAATTCTGTGTGTAGCGTGTAGAATTTATTATTTTGTAATTGAGGACCAACTCATTTGTAATTATTTGAGTTTGGTATATAAGAAGGAATGTTTTACTTATTTTATTGTGTACTATGAAGATTGAGATGTGAATATATGCATGAAGTGAAGAAAAGAGCTAGTTCAGTGATGAAGGAAGACTTGTGAGTACAGAGATTTGAAATTGTGATCTTGTGTAGAAGAGAGTGTAGTTTTGGCATAGTGTGAAGGAGGTAATATATTTCATATTATTATGTTGAATAATTCTAAGATCTTTTGGACAGTGGGTTCAGAGATCTTGCCTTGAAGCTGTTTGGGCAGTGGGTCCTTCTGTCTTCCATAAACTCTTAACCGGGTTAGAATCTTTTAACAGGGATTCAAAATATCCTAACAAGAATTTATATGTACTGAATGTATTTCATAAGACTCCTAACAGGGTCCATCCTCTAACAAGGAACTTTCATATTAGTGCATCATTTTGTGGGCATCATTCCCACCGGGGTTTACTCTTTTCAAGAGGTTCCCTAGTTAACATATCTTGTGTTATTGTGCAATTGTGTATGGTTATCTTTCTATGGTTGATCAATACATTGATTATATTGTTTAAAGCTATTGAATGGATAAATTATCTGATAACTGATTCACCCCCCCCTCTCAGTTATCTTGGGGATCTTTACTTTCTAACAAAAGATAGACACCATGATGAAGAATTTTGAAAAATAATGTAAGATTAAGAAAATTGGTGTAGGGGAATATTCCTTATCCATGATTGATTTTCCACATCTCCTAAGTCTCATGGGAGACCATCTAGCTCTAATCCACCTCAAAAATACAATAACCATTTTGTAAGAGCTAGAACTTCTTCATCCATGTAAGAAGATGATAATGAAATTTTAAAGTGGCTATCTAAGGAAGATGAGGAATCTAATACTAATGAAAAAAGAATTCAAAATATTAGCATCCTTACTCATGCATATGGAAAAGGTTTCAATATTATGAAAAAGATGGGTTGGACATTTGGGAAGGAGAAATGAAGGGTAAGTTGAACCCATAGAAATGGCTAGGAGGGATAAAAAGGAAAAATTAGGATTAGGGTATCTTGAACAAGGATATACTAAAAAGAACCATCCCATATTTTATGAAAAAATCCTCTAATTAAACTCATAAAGTCATGAAGACTCAAACAAGTGGGAGTGGGATTCGTTATGTAGTGAATCTTGTCAAGATAAATATGTGGATGTCATCCACACTTATGTTCCTAACCAAGGTAAAAGAAAAGAGTTAAGTCTAAGATCAAGTTCAAACCGAGCTTCAAGTTATAATAAAGAGGTGCCAAAGAATAATCCATGTCAAGAAACATAAGAAATTCTATGGGTAGGAGAACCCTATGTACCCTCATGGACACCAACAATGGAAGAATATAGCAATAGGTTTAACCCATGAGATTTTTACCCACAAGAAACTCAAGAGGATTCTAGTGAGGAGGATTTTTATCCAAGTTCTTTGGAACACTTAGAAGAGGCACATGTTATAGACTTGAGTGATACAATGTATGAAACCTCTAACAAAGTCATGTCCCTAAATCCTATCAACCTAAATCAAACCAATAACCCATTATCCCTCATATACTTGAAACTCATTGAATGGGATTCCATATAACCAAACAACCTTGCCACATTCCTAAACGTCAATTATTTGGCCTTATACTTAAATGCGATTGAAATTCTTCTACCAATGAATATCAAGAAGAAATGATGAAGGAAAGTATCCAATCTCTTAGTCGAGAAATACAAGAAAAAAATGAAATAAATAAAAAATTGAAAGAGTCTAATGGTGAAAACCACAAGGTGGCCTAGTATTAGACCAGAAAGGGAAAGAAATAAAGGACATTTCCAAAAGTGAAAAACCAATTGTGGCACCTAAGGAAGAGAGGTTGGATACTTTTCCTAAACATTATGAGAAGAGATCACCTATTATGATAGAGCCAACAGAAAAGATCAACATTGGAACTGAATCAGAGCCAAAAGTCATACACTTAGCAACATCATTATCAAATGAAGAGAGAGAATAATTTATAAATTTCTTCAAAGAAAGGAAAATAAATTTTCCTTGATCTTATGATGACATTCCTAGATTGGATCCAAACCTGATTATGCATCATTTGAATACCAAGGAAGGGGTTAAACTATTCAATAAGAAGTTGAGAAAAATGCACCCACACATTCTACTTCTTGTCAAAGTGGAGTTAGAAAAGTTACTAAAAGTGGGGTTCATAAGAGCTATTGACTATGCTGAGTGGGTATCAAATATTGTACCTATTTCAAAAGAAGATGAATCCATCAGAATTTGTAAGGATTTTTGAGATCTCAATTTCGCATGTCCAAAGGATGACTTTCCTTTACCAAGCATAGATTCCATAGTGGACTTGACAATAGGTCACTCAATGTTCTCTCTTATGGATGGATTTAGTGGCTATAATAAAATCAAAATTGTACCCGAAGGCCAAGACAAAACATATTTTACATGTGCATGGGGAACATTTTGTTGGAATGTTATGTCCTTTTGTCTTAAGAATGCAGGAGCGACCTACCAAAGAGCCATGACCAATATTCCATGATATGAAGCATAAGTTCTTAGAGGATTATATGGATGATATAATTGAAAAATCTCACTCAAGGGAAGAGAATTTACCAATCTTAGAGAAGATATTCAAAAGGCTAGACCAATTCAAGGTGAGACTCAATCCAAAGAACTGTGTCTTTGGAGTACAATCTGGAAAATTTATAGGGTATATAGTCTTGGTAAAAAGAATAGAGGTAGACCCTATGAAAGTAAAAGAAATAATGGAATGGGGGCACCTAGAAATATGAGTAAAATGATATCACTCCAAGGGAGACTTTAATTTATTAGAAGGCTCATCTCACAACTAGCAGAAAAATGCCACTCTTTTACTCAACTCCTTCACAAGAAAATAGTATTTAGATGGGATGAAAAGTGTGAAGAATATTTCTCATTACTCAAAAGGTACCTCATGAATATTTCAATTTTGATGCCACCAATAAGAGGAAAGCCTTTGATATTGTACATTTCAGTGACAAAACATTCTTTAGGGGCACTCTTGGCTCAAGAAGATGAAAAAGGAAAAGAGAAAGCTATTTACTACATAAGTAGAACCTTGGTGAAATATGAGTTGAATTATAGTTTCATAGAAATAGCATGTTTGGCAATAGTTTTTGCTTCCCAAAAATTATGAAATTATATGCTATCTCATAAAATAAAACTCATAGCAAAAATTGATCCATTGAAGTATCTTTTAAGAAGAACAACTTTGACAAGAAGGTTGGCCAAATGGGTCATGGTGTTAAGAGAATTTGTTATAGAGTATGTGGATAGAAAGGAAATCAAATGCCAAGTTATAGAGGATCAACTAGTGGTGGCACATTTAGAAGATGAACATCCTATTCAAGTGGAATTTCCAGATTAAAAAACAATCAATATTGAAGCAAAAACATGAAAATTATACTTTAATGCTTCATATACTCAACATGGCTTAGAAGCGGGCATACTATTGATTACACCTCAAGGATCAACATTTCCAAAATAATATAAGCTACTATTTCCATAGACCAACAATATAGTTGATTATGAAGTATTAGTTATTCTCATCAAATTGGCCCTAGAATGGAAAGTGATGGAATTAAAAGTATATGGAGATTCCCAACTAGTCATAAATCAGATAAATGATGACCACCAGACAAAAGATGACAAGTTGATACCCTATAAGAATATGATAGAAGATCTCAAGAAACACTTTATTTTGATCACATTTGAGAAAGTACCTGGAGAAAAGAATAAAGCAACAGATGGCATGGTGACATTGGCCTCACTCTTATAGATGTCAGGGCAAAGTGAAAGATACAAATTATTGGTAGAAGAAATGCAACAAACCACATTTGGCCCTTCCAATTCCCATATCATTTTCCTATTAATGGGACATGAATCTCTCTCATATGGATCCATCTATAATTATTTGAAAGATAAAACCCTATCCTTGGACCAAACCTAAAACTAGAAAATAAAATTCATAAGACAAGCCTCTCGTTACACCCTTGTATACAACCCATTGTATCACAAGAGTCTTGATGAAATCCTCTTAATGTGTCTAGAGAAGGAGGAATCAAAACTATCCTTACAAGGAATCCACAAATGAATTTGTGGGTCACATTCCAATGGGTTAACCTTATCAAAAAAAATTCTAAGGATAGGATATTATTGGCCTCCCATGGAGAAAGATGCATGCCATTTTGCAAAGACATGTCAAAAATGCCAATATCATGGGAACTTAATTCATGTACCAGCTCAAAAATTACATCCAATTACTACACCTTGGCCCTTCTATCAATGGGGGTTGGATCTAATAGGGATGATTTAGCCACCTTCATCCAACTGTCATAAGTTTGTAATAATGGAAACAAAATACTTTACCAAATGGGTCGAAGCTATGCCATTGTCTACCACAATGGGAAAAAAAATCTCAATGTTCATATTGAACCATATAATTTGTAGATATGGCATCCCTCAAGCCATTATAATAGAAAATTATAAAAAATTCAAGAATAAGGACCTGAAAGATTTGTGTGCAAAGTTTCATATGATACATCATTCATCTTCAATCTATTATCCACAAGGGAATGTAGAAGCAAAAGCCACTAATAAAAAAATCTTGAAAATATTGAAGAGGATAGTTGACAATCCAGGGAGAGATCGGCAAGTTCAAATAAATCCTACCCTATGGGCATATAGAACAAGTGTGAGAATTCCAACAAGAGCCACACCATTTTCCTTAGTATATGGAGCTAAAGCAGTGCTACCACTAGAAGTAGAGATTCCATCTTTACGAGTTTCATTACATGGGTTACTAACTGAGGAGGACTATAGAGTTGCTAGAGTTGAGGTTTTGGAGTTACTTAATGAGAGACAACAAAAAGCCTTTGATCATCTTAAAGTGTACCAAAAATAGAATGTCAAGAAACTATAATAAGCACATCAAACCAAGAGAATTTCAAATAGGTGATTTGGTATTGAGAGAAAACCCTAAAAACTACTTAGAAAGAGAGAAGAAAGGAAAATAGGAAGAAAATTGGTTAGGACCTTTTTTTTACTTCTTCTTTTGGAGTGGTTACACACAAGCTAGCTGATTGTGATGGAGAGGAACTACAAGAAACCATCAACAACATACACCTGAAAAGGTTCTACACCTAAAGAAGATGAAATAGTATAAGTGAAAGAGTATCAGAATATCACATGAGGAAGCACCCTATTTATTTTGTATAGTCAAAATTGATCCTAAAAAAATTCAAAAACAATGTAAAATGATCTTGAGAAAAGAAGAAAAAAATCAGAAAAGAAGAAAAATACAAAAACAACAACAAGAGTTCCTGAAGAAATAAAATGCAATGGAAAAGTGAGTATGAAGAAATTAAAAAAAAAAATTCAAATAATGTTCATGAAAAAATTGTTGTCTTGGTAAAAACCTAGCAATTAGGTGCCTTGATGATAAAAAAAAATGAAAAAAAATGAAAAATACAGAAAAATTTGAAAAAGAAGAAAAGTGCCTTGGTGAAAACCTAGCAAATAAGCGCCTTGGTAGAAAAAAAAGCATATAAAAGAGAAAAGAGAAATAAATTCACTCCTGGTAAACAAGTGCCATTGAAAGTCAAGTCAAGTCTCATGCCTAGCCATCCTTGTATAAATTTCATTCACCGACATGTGTAAAAAATGCATAATAAATCCCAGAGTTGCATTTGCAAAATACCTAAGGCTTTCATCATAGATCTGAAAAGTGTCCAAGTCCAACATTGCAATGAAATCAAACTGGGGGAAAATCTATCCTAAATTAAAAAGGATTTTTCAACCAGATATCAATTGACACAAATCAATGCATCCAATCACAAGCATAACTCCTAGATGATCAATTCAAATCCTAATCCAAGTGGTGATCTCGCAATGAAAAACTTTGATCCTTGATGTCACAATGACCTTATCTTTGTTGGGATTAAAATGAACAATAAAATATGAAATGGATGAAGTTCTACTTGAAATATGGATTTGGAAAACAATGACATATTTTTCTAAGTGATTACTTGATTGGTGAAATCATGTCTTTTTAGCAAATCGATGAAGTCTTGGACTAGATAAGCAATGATAAAAGCATGATATTTTCTTGATTTATGCATGAATGTTCTAAAATCAAGGTTTTAAGATATGTATCATTCGTCTAATGACATTATCATCAAGGAATCATTGAGGACATGTACATATGGTGAAACCAAGATCTCTGTTTGTTACGCCAAAATCATAATGCCAAAATCCACTTGCAACATTGAATCTAATGAAAGTGGTATTTAGACTATCATGGTTGAGAATCTAACCAGTGACAGTTGTACCAACTTTAGGCATGTAGATCGGAAGGAAAAAGGTATTCATATCATCATGGTTGAACTAGTGAGGATTGTACCAATTTCGGTTTAAAAATGCTCGATGATGAAAATAAGCATCCTATTTTTGAATAGAGATAGCTAGCTGCATCTATAATAGATAAACTACATTTAGATTATAGGGACCCTTTTCTCAAGAGTTGTCACGAAAGACTAAAAAGGAGTGGAGTTAAACTAAAATTGAAAAATTCATCATTACTTTATGTGATTGAATGTGTTGGATATAAAAAAAATTAAATTTTCATAATAGATTAAGTGCATTAAATTAAATTGTATTATATATCATCATAGATTAAGTGCATCTTAGTTAGATTAAATTGCATTAACTATCATCCTTAATCATTAGATTGCATTCATTTAAAGTTCTTTTGCATTAATCATTAAGTTATATTTCATTGATTAGCACAAGTGCATTACATAACATCATTAATCATTAAGTTCCATTAGGTAATTCGTTATCCATTAATAAATAGGGTTAAGGTAGATTGCATCTGGATTAGATTAAATTTCATAATAAATAAATTATTGATTAGATTGCATTAAGATCATTATTCATTAGGTTCATTGATCATTATGTTAGCTTGCATTCATTATTCATTAGGACCATCATATTATTGCATTTAAGTCCATAAAAATAAATATCATTAAACATTATTCAGTACCATTCAAGACATTAAAACCATAATGATCATCATGGATTACATACATCCCATCATTAATCATTATTCATTAAGTATTAAATTGCATTAAGAAACATGTACAAGCATCATATTAAATCCATCCATTACATTGCATTGCATATCATTAGAGCACATTAAAGCATCAAATGTCAAATCATTACAACATTAATCATTAAAGCATGTCATAAATGCATCCATCTAATCTATGTCATAAATGAGACATCCATCCAAAGAAAGTAGATGCAATACATGCATTCATATCAATTTTGCATAAGAAAAGAATAAAAATAGAGCACATAGAAGTAAGAGAAAGTAGAAATGCATATCATAATCATCCTACAATCAAATCCAACACACAATGTCATCACATAAATAAAAATCCATAGTATCAACCAAAGTCCATGGTATAGAATCAAATGTCCATCAATATAATCAGAATCTATCAAAGAATACATGAGTATACAAAATCTTGATCAAAATCTCATGATATAGAGTACAAAAATCAAAAGTGTGTGTCATAATCAACTGGTCCCTTTACCACCTACACTAGCACCTACACCATGTGTGCTAAGACCATCAGGATCTACACCTGAACCCCTGCTAGAACTAGGCTCAGACCCATACTAAGCCATAACATCCATGAAGGTCTACATCATAGCACTAAATTGAGTCATATCAGCCTACAGTGATCAAACATCATGAACCAAGGTATCTGGAGCCTATGAAACTAGTGCTTCCTGAACTGGTGGTACTGGTGGCACTAGTGGACTAGGAACCTGACCAACCAAAAAATTGAGCTCTGTGCTAACCCCAAGTAGGAAATTTGATCTATAGAAGGGCTCAAAGAGGTCCTCCTTTCATCCTAACTCTTCCACCTCTCATACAAACTCCACCTCTGGCAGGTATAGGAGAAATAATAGGAATAACGACCTTACCACCTCATCTAGCTCTACCATCCCTCTAACCTCATTTCCAACCACTCCCACCCATAATTTCATCATCATCTAACCACTCAATGATATCAGGAACGGGCTCAAATGGATTAGTAAACCTAGGGAATGGGTTCTATATGACACACTATGCATAATCATCAGTCATCCCTGCATCAACTATATGCTCTCGCATATCCCAAGATAAATGTGGAGGGCCTAGGAGATCATCACGTGCCACACAGAAATCAATCAGAGGAGCCCAGAGGGATCTCTCAATCTATACATGAGCATAGAGTGCCATGCCCTACGACATACCCTGAATATGGCCATACTATTGGAGAACTCTATAGAAGAAAAATCGCTCAATGACAAGAGGACTGTGCCCTATCATCCACTAGGGCATATACATAAAAGAAATCTCTATAGAATCCTCA
This sequence comes from Chamaecyparis obtusa, assembly GCA_027943335.1. NCBI lineage: Eukaryota > Viridiplantae > Streptophyta > Pinopsida > Cupressales > Cupressaceae > Chamaecyparis > Chamaecyparis obtusa. Next base: position 71,610 of record BSBK01006417.1, read on the forward strand.
ATCCATAGCTCGTAACCATATATGGTCTCCATGTAACCTAATCCAAATCAACAATGATATGTCTCCAATAATTAAGCTTGCCCAGATGTGACTAGACAACCATACCCTGGAAGATGTAAGAAAATGACCATCCTAGGTCTCTCTATCGTACAACCACTAGACGACTAATCGGGATATGCCCAATGTCCTTAAATGTAGTAGAATAGAACCAACAAATAATGAAACACCACATCTATAAAATACATCATGCAACTCATGATAAAGCTACACAAACACAAAAGAACCCCAATCAAAGGGTTGAGGATGACTGATCATGTCATCTAGAATACAACCCCATCCAACTGTAAAACTATGACCCCGTCGATCAAGAAGAAGGAAGCCACCAATCAAAACATCAGAAACAATAGGAAACATCAAGAAAGAGAAAAAATAAGCCCAGGGAATGCTCTTGTCACCGATAGTAGGATCATTGAAGAGATGTCTGCAAATAGTACCATCATAGACCTGACCATAGTATATGATCTCTCCATGTGTCAGAATACAAAGGAGTTGGTACACATCCTTAGGAGTGATAGTCATCTCCCCAAGTGGAAAGTAAAAATTATTATTGTCAAAGTGCCATCGCTCCACCATAGCAGTTAGTAGTCCTTGATTCACTCAGAATCTAGGCATGTCTAGTAAGAAGGAAAGCCCACATCAACCAATTAATCGATGCTCATGAGCAGTCAAATCCTCTACCATATCTAACAACCATAGATATAATCATCAAACAACTAACTTCTGTAGGGGACCTTGCAAAATTAAGTAGCATTGAATCATTCATTAGATCATCAAACAATGAATCATCATAGTTCAATCGAAATCCTAACCTATCAATATCATCATCAATTTTCCTAATTCTACTTAGAGAGGACAAAAAATAATCATCATAATCAAACCAACCAATCAGGATTGTAAATCAAAATTCATCATAACTTGATCAGAATTGACACTAAACAACTTGTTTCATCACAAGATCCATCATTCATACTCATTGATCGATCGCGTGAATTATTCAGACTAGATGACTCTATCAAAATTTAGAAACACTTACAAAAGGGGTGCAAGCACTATTTTATGGCTTGTACACACTAAAAATTACAAGTGCTACTAAATTGTTTGAACACACTAAAAGAATTATTTAACGCACTGAAAGAACATATAAGCGCTACTAAAATTTGAAAGCACTACTAAAACATATCATATGCACTATAAGAAATACTATTTGCGCTAGCTATTTCATACACGCCACCTGACTGATTGAATGCCAAAACCTAACCTAGGGCACTTAGGTGTATGCACTACTAAAATCATTGCACACATTATTTACCAATGCGGATGTGATGAAACAAATTTGTATGTGCTACTAAATACTTAGTATGCACTATTTTATTTTATTGGCAAGCAAAATATATTTTGATGCCTAAAATCTAGATTTTTAGCAAAAATATTTAATCAATTGACAAAGAAGGTTTATCTCGGTACTCATCAGAGGTTTGTAGTCTTGAGGACGCTGGTATCAACACCCTCACTTGAATCTATCCTCTCGATAAGGCACAAGCATCGCCGAAAGGTCAGAGGGGTCATAAGAGAAAAGTCAAAAGAAGTAGGTGAAAATGAATAGTAAAATTGACCTTTTACCCCTATATATAGCTATTTGACCTAAAAAGGGGCCCTTTTTAGTAGAAAATTGACCTTGGGTTGAAATTAATCACCAAATTGACCAAATCATAAGCATTTCTCATTAGTTCATTAGTTAAATCATTATCAAAAATAAAATCAAAATTAATGCAAATTCAAAAATTATTGCATGAAAATGATAAAAAAATGCTTAATTTTTCCATCAAAACACATTCCATTTAATTTATGAGGGGGCATGCTGTCATGTTGTCATCAATTCAACCAAAATATGTTGCAGGATCATCGAACGTAAATTTTTTTGAAGTCATCAGTGAGGCATTGAAATTAGGGAATCTTTTCAAATCGAGACATCGTATCCAAGATTCATCATCGTAACGACCAATGATAAAATCGATCAATCAGGGTTTCACCAGGGAATCTGCATCCATAATTCAAGATCAAAATCAAACTTCAGTTAATTAGGAATCTGCATTAGGACATCAAACAATATTTGAACCAATGTGATTTGAACATTGATTCAAAGAGGGGCATTTGTAGACACCTAAAAATGGTCAAGACTAATTCAAGTGAGAAATCAAGGAAAATCAAGGCATTAGTTGAAAGTAACCCAAAATCTAATATTAATTGAAATCAAAAGTCAAAAGAATTAAATAAATTAGATAAATCATTTAACTATGCAATTAATCTAATTAATTGTATAGTTTAGTTAAAATCAAATTTAACCCATTCAAGGGGTACACATGGCTAAAACAATTAATTAATTCCTAATTTCTCTCACCTACCACATGGAAGGAATTACCTCAACCAATAGGAATTAAGGATTGGACTCACATGGATAAAATCCACATTCAATCTAAATCACTCATAAGGGGGGACCATCTTGACCAGTGATTTTGTGTCGTTGTCCCAAGCTTTGAGGATAAAATATTTAAATTGCCCCCATATTTGAAACCATGGACTTAACTCAAACTCAACCATGATGAAATTAACTCCACCCCCTATGCTTGCTAAAATATATAAATAGAAGGCAAAAATCAAGAGAAAAGGATCCCAATTACATCTTTGAATTGCATCATTACTATAGTGAATTTGAGCTAGGAGCATATTTTAGAATAATTGAGCATTGTTTTAAGTAAAATAGGCTTAATTGCATAATAATTTAGCATAATTCTAATTTTAGAGATGTCACTAATGGAGGTTTGCTGAGAGCTTTGCATTAACATCTTTAACTAGAGAGCTATAGGATGTTCATTATCATTATTTTCATTAAATAGCTTCCTAATTGTTGTATTTTATCTTAATTTGATTGAAATATTGGTAAACTAATTCTATAAAGGTATTTATTGTACACACTATCCTATGGGGATACTTGTAATACCCTATGGGATTACTTATATCAGCCTCTAGGAATACTCTTATGGGAATTTGGAGTAACGGGGTTCAGTTTAGGCACTTTATGGCATGGTGTTTAGTCTGTATCTTCTGATTTGTTCCTGATCCTTGTCTACATCATTTTGTCTCTTTGAATGTTCAATACACTGCATGAGGTTGTCATAAAGTTATATTTAATGTGTCTTGTGTTTTTCATCCTTGTTCTTATTTTTTTTTTGCATATGGTTAAGGTTAGGACTCATCCCGAGGGTCTGAGTACATATGAGAGTTTCCTAAACCTATGGAATATATCATTTGAAGTGTATTTATCTTCTTTTTGGTATGTTTTAGGTAGGGAACTAGGTACCCTAGGTGAGTGGCTCACCATAGGTGTTGAGACCCAAAGTGGTCACTAGGGGATCCTATGGGTGAGTTCTTATGTCATGCCCCGCTAGGGAACCAGGAAAGAGAACAACAAATTCTCTTAGGAAAGAAAACCTATTTAATGGAATATGAAATTTTTCAAACTTTAAAAGATTTACATGTATAATAACATAAGAATTGTTTAACATAGATTCCTCCCATGGTTCCCAACTAGAACTCTAACATTCAATTTTAGTTTCATTAAAGATCTAATAATTTGGATAACTTTAGATCAATTATATTATAACATTTGAAGAACTTAAAAGGAAGTATAAATACTTTCATTCAAATATTTAACTTAACATTTTAGATCCACCAATATTTCCAAAGTATTCATTTATGAACAACATAGCATTTGAAGTACTAATCCCATACAAATGAATCATTTAGGAACTTGAATACATACATATATGAAGTCATCCCATTTGAATTACTAGGCTTTATTAATCAACAATAATACTCAAAATTCCATTTTATTTTGAAACTTACTAAAATCCTTTCTTTTAAAAATACATGCTTTGCTTAAAGATTACATTTCCCTTTTCCTTTCCCTAAATCTACCCATTCCAAGTTACATCAATTTGAAATAAAATAAAGATTAAATTACATTCATCTCCTCTTGGGAGGTTACAATAATGACATAATTTTACATTGATAAGAAATAATGAAAGATAAGATAAGAGCCTTCTTTCTTCAAAACTAGAATAATGTACAAGAAAGAGTCTTTTAAGCACTACAACTGCTATTGATACCTCGATAATGAAATATTTACCACCCAACGACATGGATAGAAAAAGGCCCACTCCCCCGTGCTAGGGTATAAACACCAAGATCCACACAAGAAGGAATAACTAGGCCATTCCTAGGGTTGAGACAACCTTTTCCAAGCAATAACTGAACAAGGAATGAAATTCAAATCCCTTCCCAAAAGGTTCGCAATACATGGTAGAAACTCTAAGAGATGAGCTAGGTGAGTGTCATCGCATAGACCTCACCCCTTGGGTTGTCCTGGTACTAGCCACTCTTGGCCTGGCCCCCAAGTAGGCACATGCAGAACCAAATGGCTTTCGTAAGGACAAGGTCACTCAGTCATACCTACGCATAGGTACCTTCTTCCACTCCCATCCTTAGTCTTTACTAGCACTAAAGGCATGGGAGAGGCTTACATTTATCTTATTAATGTTTGATTCCACCCCATTAATTTTTATTAAACTTATCACTTGATTAAAATAACTCATCAATGGGTTTCCCTGGTACTAGCCACTTAGGGCCCTGACCCCACACTAAGATCCACTCACCTAGTGTTCTTAGGTTCTCTACGCTTACCCAAGCATCATAAACATAAAAAATATGGATAAATACAAGTCATAGAGACATTCAAGTGCTACAAACAAGAATTGAGATGGTTTAGGAAGTCATATAGTTGTCCTTGTCCACCAGACAACCCTAAACCCTAATCCAAATTCCTAAACACATCAAGAAGCTTAAATAGACATCAAAATGCACTAAACAACATACACCTGAAAAGATAAGTTGTACACAATGACCCAACATCACTTAGGGTTATCCCCAAGTCACCCGAGAACCCTAAAACATAAAAAATGACCAAAACCAAGGCTTGGCATAGAGCTGCGTAGTTGGTCCATGAAGCTGCATAGTTGGGCCTTCAAGCTTCGCAGTTGGTCACTCAAACTGCACAATTGGGCCATGAAGCTACATAGTTGGGCCATGAAGCTACACAGTTGGTCTCTGAAGCTACATAGTTGGTAGCATGAACTACGTAGTTGGTTCCCAGATCTACGTAGTTGGTCAAGGACTGCATTTTTGGTAGAAGTGACTTGCAGATTGGGTTTTCGGGAAGAAATGGGAAAAATGGAACCATTGGATCTAGAATTAGGGAAAGACCCAATTGAGATCTCCCTTTTTTCCTTCCAAAACATCCATCAAAGCCATCCTTCCTACAAGGTATCCCTACTCTAGATCTGAGAATAATAAAAAGGTGCATAGTCCAGAATGCAAACAAGGAAGGAGAATTTCTCTTCCTAAAGTCTGAGACTACCTACAGACCTATTAAACACATAAGGAAGTATAAAAAGGATCCTAAATAGACTCTAGACTCTATCAAAACATGGATGAAGATAAAATAACACATATAGAAAGTACAATAGTTTATGCAAGTAGCATATTTCAAACATAAACATAATCATCCTCTCTCCTAAAACTATCTCATTCAAAGCTGCAGGCATAATACAACAACATAATCATCCTCTAAATAGAAAACTCATTTAAATAGTAAATAGATAGAGAGTATAGCATTCAAAAAAATATAGAAAACACATAAGGAGGATCATCTTCCAGGATAGATCCTACCCAGAGTCCTGCAGAGAAACCATTGGAGAAGAAGTCCATAATATCTTAGCCTACTCCCAACACTACTGCCTATTCCTTCTAAATGCAGAAAAAAGCCTCCTCTAAAATTACTATGGTTATCCAATTATGAAATCTTATCAAAAAAATCATAAACTCTTCCTGAGAAATATTTCCAGCCAACTCCCATTCTCATAGAGACTCTTCCTGTAAATAGATTGAGGAAGTAGTTGCATGGGAAAATACAACCGATGCAACCATCAAAACTAATGGTTGGCTAATAGTTAGAAATAAATATATCCTCATGAAAACCATTGCTAGAGAGGGATAATAATAATAATAATCTCTTACTCATTTCCTTTATTTAAGGAAGGCAACTAATAACTTTTAAAACATATTTACTATTCTAGATTACCTAGTTACCTAGGCTATACTAAAGGAGGTTTACCATTATATTTACTTGACATCCATAAATGTAATTTTATTTAATTATTTATTAATATCTTTTAGTGTAATAATTTATTATCCACAAACAATTATATAAATATATTTAACCATATGCATACGTGTGCACCCATATGCCTATGTGTACATATACCCTTTAGAATATTATTATTAATATTATAAAACATATTATTATTAGTATTATAAAACATTATTTTATTCATACACTAAATCAAACTCTTACAAGATACAATAGATCATATAAGGTAACTACTAATAAAAGATAAAATATTCTATAAAATAGAATTAGAGTTACCATTCACAAAATCTCATACTCAATAAATGCAAGGGACAAGAAATAAGATCCACAGAATCTAACAAGTTGAGACAACACAATAATTCACCATCCAAAACAAGGATTGACTTAGGAATTCCCAACCTAAGGAGAAGAAAAGGATCATAAGTATGGTTCATTCTCATAGAACCTTGGTGTTATCTCCATAACAACAACAACGATCGAGGATTTTGAGGGCACGCTCAGACCTATAAGACTAGGTGGAGTCGATGCCTGGTACTTGCAAGCCTGCATCATCAAGAAGAGATACATGTGCATAGATATAAAAATATACAATAAGACATTTGCAAGCAGATGACCAGGATCGATAGATCATGTGGACGTCAACTAAGTGAGTAACTACAACTTCATCCTGAATCATCAAAACACATCAGTCAGATATACATGAAGCATGAGACATCATAGATAATAATGGTTAGATTCCAAATCACTGGGTTAGCTCTATTGTAATACCCACCAGTAGGATGCTTTTTAGTTTGCTTTATGTTTCAGATGTTTGACCGAATTCTTTTAGGTCACTTTCCATGTGATCGATTATTGTTTCATTCATGATGATGTGGATTATTATTATATGTTTATCAAGTGTATGCATAGATTAGATGATGATGCTTCATGATGTTAGATTACATGTTTTATATTGAATACGATGTACTTACCCCATACTTGCATGTGTATGGTGATTATGTGTCTGTATCTATTTGACGTGCTTGTGTGGTAGAGGACGGAGGCATAGTTACTCGCATAGTCGAGATCCACATGTCCGACCGTACCCTATCATTGTCTATTATATATTGTATGTACATGCTTTGTCTTCTGATGACAGGTTCGCAGGTACAAGGCATCGTCTTCCCTGAATTGGCAGGAGTGAGCGTGCCCACAAACATTCATCTCAATGGTAAAGAGGGGAGATAATTCACAGACCCAAACCCTAGCCCTAGCCAATTGTCCTAGAATTGGACAAATACCAGTATGACTACCTTACCCGAATTTACCTGGTTGGTATGAATTCGTGGATCCCATTCTTGAGTCTGTGCATGCGTTTTCAATTTGCTTGGTTTATTGTGCTTGAATTTGATTGTGCTTGATTCAATGGATTTATGATTATTCAAGTGATTTTATATGTTTATTTATGTCAGGACTATAGTTGAAATTAATGATTTAATTATTTTCCTATGTGTAATTTAGAATATTGTTCAAAGTCAATTATTTGATTAAATGGAATTAATTAATTATTTAATTGAAGTTGGAGTTAATTATGTTTGAATGTATAATTAAATAATTGAATATTTTAATGCATGCTTTAGGATGTATTAAATATTTAATTTATTTAATCTAGGTTTTAATTATTAACATGTGCTCAAATAGAATATATTTAGAATTATGCTTGTTTATATTGTTAAGTAATTAAATAATTAAGTGCATAAATTTGTGATGCATTGATTATTTAATTTATTTAATAATTGAATTTAAATTAAAACATGTGCAAATTAGAAAAGGGAATTGTTCTCAGAAAGTTAACAACTAGTTTTAGAAAGTTAAGTTGAGTTGTGCATATAAATGATATTTTAAATTAATTAATTGTAATTTCTTTCAATTTTGGAGTTTGAGTTGAATTAGGAGTTGTCTTATGAGTCACTTTTCTGATTGGAGTTGAACTCTGAGTTATCTGTTGAGTTGTCTTCTGTGATTGCTTGGATGTTGGAATTGAATTCCTATTAGGGGAATTTTGCTTTCATTTTTGGGAGACAAGGTTTTGGAGAGGAATTTTGGAGAAGGCTTGTGTGTTTGGCATTTTGAAGAATTGTGGAATGTTGTGGCTGTATGTTGAATTGAATTTCTCTGTGCTTTTGGATTGGACACCTGGTTGCAAATTAGTTTTCAAATCTACAGGTTGTGTTTGAATTTGGAGAGAATTTGGTTCTCATATCTACAGGGGTTTCCATTTTAAATCCGTTTCTGGCATTGGATCTAAGGTAGGCATTGTATTTTGTCTGTTATCTCTATTTTCATATCTATTTGTCTTTCTGTACTTTTATAGTTTTCTATTTGGTAGATCTCTGTATTTGATAGATCTGGGTATTTAGAAAACCCTTATGTAGTTAATTTTTATATTTTGTTATTACTTGGCATTGTAGTGTTACTCTGGCAAAATTTTATTGAATAATTCGTTATGGTTCTCCTACAAATTGAAATATTAAATCTGTTCTATAGTATGACTATAGGGAATGATGAAATAAATTCCTATTGAAAGAAAACCCAATTTTAGTAAAAATACATATTCTGGTTAAATTTTATGCTTGCTGGTAAAATAAGTACAGTCAAGATATAACCAGTCATTAGGAAAAAGTCAAATCTATGCAAGATTATAGTAATATAAGTATGATTAAATATATGTATATTTAACCCTTTTTAAAGGAATAGATTCTTATGGAAAAGAATCTTAGATTTGTGTATTCTTTCAAAAAAAAGGACCACCTGGTTTTATCCATTATTTATCCCAATTTTTAATTTTATATATATATATATATATATATATATATATATATATATATATATATATATATATATATATATATATATATATATATATATATATATATATATATATATATATATATATTTACATGCATTAAGAGAAATGCACTGTTGATATGTCTATTAATAAATATTTATTAAAACATAAATATATATTGGAAATATAAAAAAAAAAAAGGTTTTTAGAATGCACTAAATTTATTTTGTTTATTAAAAAAAAAAGTTTTCTTTTTTATTGAACATCGTGGTGGGGGCCACGAGATTTGACCCCTCACACACATGGCGCAGAGGACCCTCTGGCCCGTGGTACCTACTGGTACCATCGACAAAGAGCCTACCGGTGGTACCAGTAAGGTACCGTGCAGTGGGGTTGCTTAGCGCGTGCAACAAGGTTAGGGGGTGCGGGGCCCGCAAGGTATCCCCCCCAAGATTTGAATTTTTTATTTTTTTTATTTTATGTAATTTGTTTTTAGTGTTAGTAAATTTTGCTATGACAATTAAAATTTGATTATTACGTATTATTTTATTTTTATGTTTGTTAATTATATTTTATTATAAATTCTGTTTATTGATAAATTGTTAAGTTATTTAATATGCAATGTTGTTATTTTGTATTATATGTCATTTGATTTAATTAAATATAGTTCGTTTAAATTAGTATTTGTTGCAAATTGGTTTTAAGATAATTAATTTATGAATAAATATTTTATTGATATTTTATTTTCAATTTTAATGATTTACTTAAATTTAGAATGGGTGTTTGACAATATTGTTCGATAGGATAAATTCGTTCATCGAATTTGGTTAAAACTAAACTATGATTATAATTTTGAGTCAATTTTCTTAAATCATGTTATAGGGCATTTTTACATGTTTATACTAAAATTGGGCAAATATTCTACTGAATTCCTACAACGTTATTAGGAAATATTCTGTTTATTAGTGACATTAAATATGCTTTCTATGTCATGATTCTTTTATCATTAGTATGCAATCTATGTCTTGTTTGGATCATGTTCATTATGAAGTTTCAGTGCATGTAATTCCTATTCAGTTCTTTTAATTGTGTCTTCTTCGTGCCTGAACTATATTCTTGTACTTATCGTGATATTGGGCATTAGAGTGGCCTAGGGGATACAGAGGCTGGGAATGTTTGTAATTTGTACTTATTTTAGTATCATGTTTATGTGTATGTTTATTCTGATTATCATTTATGATTCAATCTTGTGGGCTCTTATTAGTTAATATCTGTATTTGGTATCTGTGTAATCATTTCAGTTTCTGTGTGTGGAACTGCATCTAGGAGTACCTAGTTATGTGCCTGTTGGGTACTTATGTGATTATGAGCCTAGGGGAGATTGATTAAGTGCATCTTAGGGGAGTGGCTTGCAATAGGGGCCGGGACCCAAAGTGGTCAGCACCTGGGTAACCTATTGTAGGTTATGTAATTAAGTGATAACTTAGTAATTAAAATTTTGAGGGTTCATTAAAAAGATAAGTTAGAGTATGGTTATGATTAGAACTCCTCATATCAGAGAGAGAGAGTATTCCAATCCCCACATGGTTTGTAATGAGGGTCCGGGGCCCAGAGTGGTCAGTTCCAGGGTAACTCAATGCTTGAGGGTCCGGGGTCCAGAGTGACCAGTCCAGGGTAACTCAAGTAGTTAGACATGTGATGACACTCCCATAGCATGTAGCTTAAGTCATCTTCTAAGTTTTTTTGTTTATGCCTCTGGATTAGTGCGTATCACCTTTCACTTTATTATTGTGTACCTTGAGTAGAGAGATTTCAGGGTTCCTTGCTCAGTGGTTCTATCCTTGTTTGGTTTTGATCATCCGATTGGGGTTTGTGGTTATCTCCTCAGCATGGTGGGAGTGGACCGTTTAGGTTCACGAGGTCGGGTGGTAGTGATTCTTTACCATTTGAGATCCGATGTCCTAGTGCCGGTGCTGTGGATACTCTGCAGTTGGATGCCTTCTTGGTTCTTCATTGTTCTTCATTGTTGGTTTCTTATCATAGCTTCTTTATTGTAGTCCTATATTAGAGTATCGCATGTGATACCTAATATGGACATTATACTTTTATGTTAGTTTTATTATTACATACCCTGCGACATGTGCAATGGATGTCAGTGTATTAGTAATCATGGTTGTCCATGAGATTTGTAATATTGATGTAAGCTGTAATTGTATCATTTATGTTATGGAATCTTTTGTTATCTTCTTTAGTTGTTTTTTTTGTTCTTAAGTAATTCTATGTCATGGGACCCTCGAGTTTTGTAATCTATGTTGAATGTTGTTCATGTGAGTAAATGGTAATTGCTTCCGCACTGTTGTGTATCTTGTATGTTAACTTTAAAAAAAAAAATGTTCACCAAACTTAGTAGCAAGTTATAGGTTAACTTCTCTTGGGTTGCCTGGCGGGGCATTACATCTATAATTTTCCATAAGCATATATAAGATAGATGATTTTCAATTTCATAAACATTAAACAATAATCATAAATGAGTATGTCTAAATATCTGATAAGCATATCATCATCCAAATAAGAATAATTGTAAACATATAGTTCTAACCATCATAATGCAAAATGTCCAATCTAAGAGTAAAAGTATAATCATCTGAGAGGGTATTACATCTTAATCAAGTGATAACAATAAAATTAACTTGGGAGTGGGGTTTCCAAAATGTAATAAAAGATATATAATGTTAAAGTCCATATAGACCTATTGGAGTACCGGGACCATGGGTAACTGCCACGGTGGATCCTTAACATAAAATGGGGACCGGGGTAACATAGTTGCCAAGGTAGATTCCAATACACAGGATGCATGATGACACTCTCCTAGATGGTATTCTAGAGCCTTAACCTTTGTGTGGTAGCATGGTGATATTTTGTATGTTTTTACCCTTTCTCTTTTGGCATTTGAGTCAATGGATTTATTTTTCTTAGATTGGCTTAGGCCTTGTGAGTACCTTGGTTCTATTTCCTAGCATAGGGGGTGGGACTTCACAATTTTCACATGGTTGGGTGGAAAATCCTTTTTGAGATATTGTTCATAGTTCATATTTTGGATTGGATTCAGATTTGGATGATGATGAAGATTTCCTATATTGTATCATGTACTTCTATCTATTATAAATCAATATGTAAAGATCTATTGTAAGAATTTGGGCAATTTGATGTAATTGTATTTGAAATTGAAAGAAAGAAGCAATGTAATTTGGGCGGGGTAGTTTTAGGAATATCAAGAGGGAATGATCATTTGAAAATCATAAAATTGTAATAAAAGAATATAGTTGTGTATTTTCTACTCTATCTCTCTTATGAATCTTGAAATGAAAACTGAAATTAAGAAATTCTAAATTGCAAGTTTATTTATGTTTTGGAAGTAAAAATGAATTTTGTGTAGATATGGTTAATTGGGAAAGAAATGAAAGATGAACTTAAAGAAGTAATATGTTATTTGTTTCTACCTCTTTTCTAAAAGTTAAATGTTATAAGAAAAATGAATTCATGAGTTGGTTAATTGAATCAATGGTTTTAATAATAGTATTAAACATTAAGAGAACCTTTAAGGACATGTTCATATTCATGATTATCAAAATAGTTCTTAGTAATGTTTAAAAAAAATTAGTTGCTTTTATTTGTACTTTAGACTTGTTCCTTACGAGTTCCCTAGTGAGGACATTACAATCAGAGCCTTAGGTTTATATATTGGGAGCTCTAGGGTCTACCTATGCTTAAATGAGTTCTTCTTTCTTTTTGCATATTAGTAAAAATAAGAGACTAGTCGGAAAAACTAGATAACCTTTCTTATATTTCTCATCTGGGATGCCTCTCGTAACCCATGATAGAGCTAGGGATGGATTTAAAAACTCTTCCCATAGATCTCATCAAGAGAGTTTTCAAGGGGATTATGAGGAATAGAAATTTTAGGGTAATAATAGGAAAGAAAGGAATGAGAGTCAATGTAATGACTTCAAGGGGGCCCAAATTAGGTAGCTTATGCATTAGATTTTTCAAAGGCTGGAAATTATTGAAAAAATTTAAATCATGACAAATAAAACCATTCTCACCATAATATTTGGGAAAGAGATAGAATCCCTAGGAGAAGAGTTGTAGTACTAGAAAGTGAAACCATGGTGACTACACACATGAGGGACTTGCTAAGAGTCAAAATACCTCTCTTCTTTGGTAATGAAGGGATATTTATGGAAGAAAAATGGTTTTTTGATGTTGTAGGATGTTTTTCCATGCATCCCTTTAGTAGTAATGTGAAATCCAAATGCTCCATCATGAACTTAATAAATTTTTCTTCAAATTGGTGGCATATGGAAGAAGAAAAGCTTCAAGTTAGTATTGATACTTTTTCTTTGTAAATTAAATAATAATTGTAAATTTACATGTTTGTATATATATGGATGATTTTAACATAGAGAACCTTTTAGGTCAACAGGCACCCCCAACTCCACCCCCTCCACCTCCACCCCTAGTTCCACATCCATCTACACCTCCACCTCCACCTACACCCATGGAGTTGAGAGAGAACATCATGAGTCATATGTGGGCTATTGTATGAGATATTAATACCATTAGACATGATCCCCACCCATCTCTATAGCTATTAGGCCTTGCACAAAACATGCAAGGCATTGTAGATTCCATCCATGCACTAGAATTTGAACTCAATAATTTTCAAATGTGGTAGTAGTTTATGCATGCCTATTATTTTGATGGCCTCTCTTATAAAGTGGTCAATGATTAAATTTTATTAATATTTTCCCTTAACATTATAGTTGATTTTTATTAATTAACTATATTGTTATATTCCTATATTTATTTAAAAAATTATTTTAATTAAATAAATTCATTTTTCCTTTGTATTTAAATTTTATTTAAATACTATAATGTATTATATTAAATTTAATATATTATCCCTCCATTTCCCTTTATAAATTTCATTTATTTTATTTCTCCACTAGCATAAGGTTCTTCTAAGCCTTGATTAAATTAAATTTATTTTAATTTAATCCTTTTTCCTAATCTTACTTTTGGTTAATATTCCTCTAATCTTAATTAAAAGTTAGATTACCTCTAATCATGTGCACAATCACCTTTTACAAGGTAACCACCTCTCCATCTTTTTTCTCCTCCATTCATTTTAAACTCCTTTTACCCTCTAAAGTGAAGTTTGACTTTGCATGTTTCACCCCTTAATCCTAGCAACTCATTTATTTTGCCTCTTTATCTTAGAAAATCTCCTTTTTCCTCTTAATCTTGATCATCCATTATTTTTCCTCTTAATCTTGGCCACACATTCTTTAAGCCATTCTATAAAAAGGAGGCCTCACTCCTCACTTGACACTTAGACATCTTTTGAGACTTAGGGATTCTTAAGCACTAGAGAACTAAAGCATTCTTAGTATTTTTATCCTATAGTTGTTGCATTTTCATCATATCTCAGATTAATTTCTCGCATTGTAGCTTAGATTTTCTTTCATATTTTAGCTTGCATCATCATTCTTAGTTTAGATTTCATTTGAATCTAGTTTGTTAATCTCTTGCATTTGCATTCTTTAGCATAAATTTTTCATTGGCATCAATATTTTTTGAAGCTTGGGGCAAGTTCCTCATACTTGTTTCGAATCCTTCACTCATCAATCATAGCAGGATTTATTGTATTGTGTTGAGAGAGAACACCCAGAAAATCTTGTAAGAGAAAATCAAACAAGGTTTTGGGTGCCCTTGTTTTAGCTCATCGCAGATTGTAGTGGAATTTTAGTTGCATTACAAGTTATTTGACATTTTTTTTTCTAACTTAAATGCTTCATATTTATTTTTTCATGTTTTGATTTGTGGTGTAGCTATAGAGATTTTCATTACATACATTTTGGCATGCTCTATGGGACTCATGTCCTGGCTTTATTTTATCATTTTGGCATTTTGGTAGGTTTTTTTATGTCAAATTGTTGGATAGGTGTCTCCACATATATAGAAGCATCTATAATGGACAAGTGTTTCCACACCTATAGAGAAATATTTGCACCTACATAGGTGTCTCTAATGGATAGGCATCTTCGTACCTATAGAGGTGTCTCTGATGGATAGGCATCTCCACACCTATAGAGGTGTCTCCAATGGATAGGCATCTCAATGCCCACATAGGTGTCTCTGAAAGAAAGGGGTTTTTCCTTTTTCATTTCATTTTAGGTTACTTCACCTACATTTTCAATGAACTTATAAGATTTTTAATTTCTATATTTTATTAGTAGAATCCTCTTTCTACATTTGTTAATTTATTAGAATTCAAAATCTTGCAAACCCTAGTCATTATTTTATTTTTGTTACAGATAGGTGTCTCTACATCTACACAGGTGTCTCTGATAGACATGCATCTCTACATTTATACATGTGTCTTTGACATAAAGTTCAACTATTGCATATTACATAGTATTTTATGGTTTTATCTATATTTCTAAGGTTTTTGGAGTCACTAGTATTCTAGTTTTTCACAGTAGATGGTGTCTTTAGGAGATTGCATTTTGTTAGGTCTAAGATTTTTGCAAGTTTTAGTGTCATTTTTCATTCTATTCTACACAAGAGTCTCTATATGTAGACAATAATCTCTGCATAGGCATCTCTTCCTATAGATAGGCATCTCTATATAGGGGCTTCTCCATCTGTAGATAGGCACATAATTTAGTTCCATTTCATTATATATTAGATTTTAGGGTTGCTGTTTGGAATTTCTTACAAGTATTTGATATTTTCTATCTTCTAATAGTGGTTTTGGAGGACAGTTAACCAAGATTTAAACATTTTGGGACTACTTATTCATTTATTTTACAAGACGTTTTTCAAAGGATTTGAAAAATCTAAGACTGCTAATGCAATTATTTTGTAGGTTTCCTTGGAGTTTCAAGTGAACATTGTGTTTTCCTTCGTGTTTTTTATAGGCACCTAGTTTAATTAGGAAGGTTCACTTCTTGTGGTTAGTTGAGTAGTAAGAGAGTATGCTCTTATCTCTTTAGAGATAATTAGAAATCTAGACCTACTTGATTCATCACTTAGAAGAGAATCTTTCATAAATGAATACGTGTTTGGCATATTTGGGAGAAGCAATGGAGTAGGAGAGTATGCTCTTTTTCTTTAAGGAAAATAAAAAATCTAGACCTCCACTTGTTATCTAATTTTTTTTGTTCTTTTACCTTTAGAGAGCCTATCATTGAGGGAAAAATCTCACGGGTATGATTCAAGTGATAACAAACAAAACCTAGCCCTTCCAATGCACTATAATCAAAAGCTTCCTTGAGATTAATGTCTCGAAGGATGTATCTATTCTATGAATTTATTCTTATGGTTGATAATTGTAGGGTTGTGAGACATCAATTCTATATGCAATACTACATTATCTAAGTACTTCTAGGACTATAGGCCTCAATCCTTCTTACGATACTACAAGGGATAGTTACAAATGGATGCTATTACTAGACACCTTAGGTTAGAAGCTACTTGGTTTACCTCTAAAAGTGATTATAATCTTTGTGCAAGAAGGAGGAAAAATCTCTCCTAAATATTACTCACCATAAGTATACCCTTGAGCATTTGGAGGTGGCTAATATGGTATTGGAGATCTCATTGTGTAGTCTCCTTTGAACCATATTATGCTTAGCTCATAAAATAGGCAAAAATACATGCACCCTCTAGGGGATGACACGATTGTGTGAGCCAATGAGATATCTAAGTTGTGGAAAAAGATTTTAATCACTAAGCCAAATTTCTTAGGTAGATATTTCTTGAGTGTCTTAAAATTTTGTTATTGCCATGGAAAAATTTATGGTTTGAAAAGGTCACTTCAACATACACATTTCAATTTTGCTTCCTATCAACTAGACTTGTCACAATTTCTTGTATTCCTCAAGGTTGCTTTGTCCTTTTTTGGATTTTTTTTAGACTTGGGTTTGTTCCCCATTTGAGTGTGAAAATAACTTATTTCCATTGAACATGTTGGTTAACTAAATGATCACTTCTACAGACTATATCCCATATTTACAAGCACAATATAGATAATCTCCCACTACCTTTGGCCTATAGAGAAAAGCAAGAAACCAACCAAAGAGTTAGGAATTTTCATCACATCATAGAATCTATTCAACAAGAGATCCAAGGCCAAGAAAAGGTTGACAAGATTGGACCTTCAATAACAAACTCTTTCTGAGGCCTTACCCCAAGCCCGTCATAGTCTTTTAGTTTCTGCATTTGAGATAGACTTATTTGATACTACATTTTGATGCTTTGTGGTTTTCAGACACTTTATATTATGGATTTTATCACCATAGAGGTTAGATGCACATTATGTTATGTTTATTTTGATGATTACTATGATATCATTATGGATTCTACTTGTGTGATTAATTTGGTTTATGAATATTATGATGTCATGATGATATTTAATTTTCTGAAAGAAATTATTTATGCAATGGTTATGTTATGAGCTTAATTAAGTGATGAAATTATATATTACATGATGATTTGTATGTATGTCATAGATGAATTACTAAGCCATGTCAATTATGACTTGATTAGGAATATTGCAGATGAATTATTTTGATCATGAATGTTATGAATTTACATGTATATTTCCTTGGACTACTGATGTTGGATTTTAGTGTGCAGGGAATTGGACCATGGTAAATTCGGGGAACCAAAGCATAGACTTATGTTAATAAGTTAGCCAAGGTTGCGTCTAATAAGAGACAAAACCTCATTGTATCATATTATTTTTGTGAACTTAATGTGCATGGGTGTATTTAATTAATATGTTAAATTGTAAATATAATTTATTTTGTGAATGCTCAAGTAGATATGCCACATGGCTTGTGATGTGTCTTTCTTGTTGTGTCAATTGACACTTGTAAGTGTACTTGTGGCCATGACATGTCCACTTGAAGATTGGATGCCCATCAACCTAGGATAGTACCCTTGAGGATCCCCATGTGAAAGCCCTTGGTTAGGGAGCTTAAGGAAGTGTCAACTCATGAATTTCGAAATTGAACTTTTCATGGGCATTTGGAGGGTCAAAAAGGTGCCTAGGGGTGTGTTTAGGCCATTTTTAGTTAGCCCACTTGGTATACCTATGGGTAAGGGTAATTTTTCACCGTAGTTCAACCCATAGTTGACCAAAAGACCCATCCAAAAGTTAGTTTTTCAAGATGGACGAAAATAAACTTTTGGGACCAAGTTTTGGTAAGAACACCACCCATTAGAAAGGTAGTCCTTATCCCACCTTTTTATCTTACCTTTGTAAGAGACCATTGTTAGAAACCTTGTAAGGAGCTTAGGGAATACCACCCAATGGGAAGGAAACCTTATCCCTAGGGGTTTGTGGGAAGTTGGGTGGAGGCCTTTTTAGAGGGGACTCTTCTTTTGGAAGAGTTTGAACACCCACTCTCTAACTTAGGGACTAGATAATTTTGGAGGAGTTTGGAGAGGAAAAGTTTGGACAAAAGGGCTCTCAACTTCATCTCTCACCATTTTATTGCTTGGACTTAGGTTGGTGGCTCCACTTGAAGTCTCATGAATTTTTCTTTCTCTTGTATGTTAGAAATTTTGGTATTGTGTTCTTCATGTTGAAAGTCTTGTTGTTGCATGTTAGTGGATGCAAATGAAAATCTTGTGCTTGATGTTGTGCAAGTCTTTTTGTGTTTCTTAATATGAATATTTATTTTTTAGAACTCTTGTTTTGTGATGTTCTATGGGAGTCTCAAGGACACACTCACCCATGGTGGGAAGAGTAGCCTTGGGGGTGAAGGGGTTTGCTTTGGACAACCATGGGTGTAGAGTCTCTCCTTGGGAAGGAGAAGAAAGAAAACATGGAAGTATGGGCTCCATGTAGCCATTTATCTCTTTTTTATTTTGGGGGTCATAAGGGATTTGTAAGGCTTGAAGCCTTGGGGGACATAAGGGATTTTTTTGGGCTTGTGAGAATGTGTCTAAGTTGTGTATTTGGGACAAAAATGTGTAGGCTTGTCTCATGTTTGGAAGTGAGCTTTCTCCCCTTGGTATTTAGTCCACCTTCACCCTAAGATTTGGGTCATTGTGAGACCCATTGTTCTTAACCTTGCAAGGGAGTTTTATATGTAGTTGATTCTTTTGATTTATTGTTATTGTTTGAGTTTGTATGTTTGTAACCCTGTCTATGAGTTGGTTCCCCTAGCTCAGGGGTGGCCTCTTAGAGGCCTTGGTTGGGAGGTGAGCTTCCCATGGTTCCTTCAGATTTTGTTTGCAGGTTTGAAGCCATTGGTTTCTTGAGAAGATGCAGATTTGCATAGAATAAAAGAGCTTGTGGAGGATTGATTATATCCCTATGGGTGATCTTGTTTAAATGTAGCATCCAGGAAGGACACTTGCTATTGTATAGTTTATATTAAGGGATATTGTTGTATAGTTGGTTTCAATCCCTAGCCATCTTTATTCTTGTAAAAGTGTATTTATCTATGTAAGTTCAGTTTTATGACATAAGACACAAGAATGTTATCTGATTTTTGAATTAGTTGTATTTATTGATCTTCACAAAGATGAGTTCAGATTTTATACCATAGTTAAACATTTACATTTTATTTTAAGTTAAAAAAAAAAACATTTATTTTCATTTAATGGCCATTCATTTGAAGTAACTCTCTTTCATGAGAATGGTATTTAGATTGGAAAGAAAAGATGGAAATTGTATTGTTGTTTGCAAATATTAGATGAGAAATTTTCATTTCATTTAAAAAAAAAGACTAGTTGTTTATAAGTATAAAAAAAGGGGGTTATTTATTTTTCCATACTGTTTTATTTGATTACAATGGAAAGCTCTTTTAAAGGTATTTATCTGTCAAAAAATTATTTGTAGCTCATACACAAGGATAATATGATATTTTTAAGGCAGTAGATGGTTTTAAACCTTAAAAAAAAATTTCTATTTTTTTTTTGTTTGCAAAAAGAGTATGAATTTTTTATCCTAGTAGTTGTAAACTTTTTTTTTTATAAAAAGAACAGTCTTAAACTTAATTATATATATAAAAAAGAGAGGTGTTAGTTCTCTATTTTTTGTTCAAAAAGAAAAAGGCATATTAATACCTATCTGTTTCTTATTTTTAGTAAATGATAAATATATTAAAAAAGGGGGTTATTTTTATAACAATCTAATTATATAATTTAAAAAAAAAAAATAGTTCACATAGTTGTTAATGCATATAATAGAAGTGCTATATATATATATATATATAAGGGTATTAAAAAGGTTGACTGTAGTTTTATTAAATAAAAAAAAATCTATTATAAAAAATAAAGATATCAATAAAATTAATTTTAAAAAAAATAATAAAAAAAAACAAAAAAACAAAAAAAGGGGTTTGGAAACCCCCAGCCTAACCCACATCGCGTGCTGGCTCCTTAGAGCCCACATGGTGGACTGTGAGGGCATCACAGCTGGCAAAACAAATGGGGTTTGGAAACCCTCGCCCTACCTCGCATCACGTGCTGGCTCCTCAGAGCCCATGCAGTGGACTGTGAGTGCATCACAGTCGGCCGTGACTAGTTGTGATGCCCTCACAGCCCACGCAGTGAGGCTCGCACGTCCGCTTAAAAAAAAATAGGGTAGGGTTTGGGGGTTGAGCTTCGCTCCCCCTCTTCGTATTATATCTCTTTTTAAAAAAATAATAATAGGGGTTAAGCCCCCATAAAACTTGAAAAAAAATAAACAATGCACTTGTTGCATAAAATAATAGAAGCCAGTAAAAAAAAAAGAAGTTTACTGTCCTTGAGTTGTTCTTGAATGGTTGGAGCTATGCATAGTGTATGTGAAAATCCTCCATTGTAGATCTCTACTCATGCCTGCAAGAAGAAAACAATGCAAGAAAAAATAAGCCAAAGCCATTAGGGTTTGCTTGGGAGATTTTTTGAGAGGAAAATGAAGTTCTTGGGAGACTTTTTGGAACTTTCATTTTTCCCTCTATCCCTGATTTCGGGATTAGGGTTAGGGCTTGGAGGATAAAGTCAATCCCATTTGAAACTTTTCCTCATCTCCTTTTTCCCCCCCAAAACTTTTTGATATTTTAATTATGTAATTATCTTGATGGGTCTTTTAAATTTTAAGTGAGTAGAATTTATTTTAAAAGGAATAAGAGTTGGATTTTGTTTAGGAACATTTGGAAAATAATATTAATATAATGAATTTAGCTAGTTAATTTATTTAATTTATAAGAAGGCAACATGTTGTAGGGAATTAGAATTAATGTAGATTAATTTTTAATTAAATTTCATTTAATATTTTAAGAGACGCTTTCTTAGCAATAGGATTAGTTTAATATGTTAAACACTTGTTAAAACCTAAGATAGAACTAGAGTTTTAAAGGAAGGATTTTTTTAAATTATTACCTTGGTAAATTGAAATTATTAATCTTGCTACTAAAGTTATTTAGTTATTGCCAGTATAAGGGAATGTTACGACAATTTCATGATTCTTCCTTCACATCAGAGAACTTAACTTTAGTAGATTTAAACCTGATGATAACTGTAGTGCTCATTTTATTCTAGCACCTAGAAGAAAACTATGTTAGATTAATAATTACATTATAGTAAGTTGACCTCACCCATATCAGTATTATACTTTAAATAATTTTATTTATCGCGATAGTTCAAGAACCATTAACATTAAATCAAATCTTTTAATTTAAACCTGTCGAGTTAGACAACCTTCTAATAATAGTAGAACACAATCCTTTAAAAAAAAAATTGGTGTGTTTTTTCTCGTAGAAATATGGGCATGCCACTCTCTAACTACTTGTCCATACCTAGTCTAAATCAAACCTTTGTCAACTTTGAGACCTATGATTAAACCTTCCTCTTTTCATCCATCCTTCATCCTCTGAATCAATCATTATCACTTCCCTTCTATGGGGCGCAACATCATTTCATTGGATCTAAGTCAATCCTTTCTCTTGATTGTCCCTCAATCCAACTTCATCTAAATCCATCCAATCTTGTCTTTCATACCTTCATCATCAATTATAGGTGGAAATATTTATCAAGGTGTCTTAGAGATCCTAATCTTTAATCAAAATTGAATCTTGTCACTTGAGAACATCATCCCGTCTTAACTGGTTTCATCCAATCAATCCTATCCCTTTCTTTTCTTGTGATTATTAGTCTTTCTACAATTAGAATGAGGGTTTTTCATTTATTTTTCAAATGATCTCTTTTTCACTAAGGTTTTCCTAAACCTTTAAACCAAATCACACTTTGAGGCCCTCCCCCCACCAATTTGTCATCAATCCTTCATCAACTTAGACATCAAACCTTTGGGAACCTACCCTCTTGATCAAAACAAGATCCAAACCTCTAGTCCTAAGTTCATCTCCCTTCATCCTTTTCTTTTAATTGTATGGTCTTAACTCATTCAAAAGCTAAGATGATGATTTGAAACTTTCAAGAAGACAAGAACCACTTTGCCTCAGTACCTCTTGGAGGCCTATGAATGTCATATATGAATAATCAGGCAGAGCTCAAGGTTGAATACATTGATCAACCCAAGAAAATTGAAACACATCTAGCTCCACCAGTCAATGACATCCTCAAAGATCTACATAGCGTGGAGATGTTGGAGAAAGTGATTCAAGCCAATAAAATAAAAATATTTATGAACATTGTCCATGATGGTGTCATAGTCCCTAAATTTTTTGATGAATCACTATTGTACAACAATGTTACTAAAGCCAAGACTTCCATAGCAACTGTTTCAACAGTTCACGCTACATTATTTCAAGAAAAAAGTAAGGCTATTTCTAATGGGACTTCTACATCGATACCTATACCAACAACAAAACCAATATTTTAGTTGACACCTGAACAAATCTAGTTAATTATTATTGCTATACCTAATACAACCTCACACACTAGCACTCATGCCATGACAAATACATTTACTCCTTTCGACACTAGTATCTTGAACATAGGTAAAACATCATTTCAAGAAATATCAGTTCCCTAATCCTCATTTAACTACATTTCATCACTCTTCAAAATTCCTTATGGGGTCCTAAAAAATACTACCATGGCAACATCACAAGCCTATCATTGAGTTCCTCCTCCTACACTTGGACTTACATTAGCTGGATTTTCAACATCATAATTTGGAGGAGGACAACCTTTTGGTTCATATCTTAGACAACACAATACTCCTAACTTGTAAAATCAAATTAAATAACTTAAAAGCCTTGTCCAAAGCATGCAAGGTGGAGGTAAAAATTAGTTTCATTTGATGAGATTTGTCCTTATCCATTTGATAAGTCAAGTAACATGATGTCTTTTCCATCAAACTTTGAGATCCCTTAATTTGATAAATATGATAAAAAAGAATGTCCTATACAACATCTCAAATAATTCTATATCTATTTTCAAGAGGTTTCCTATAATGAATATTATTGTAAAAGAAACTTTACTAGGAGTCTTGGAGGCCCAACACTTGAATGGTTCATGAATCTATCTACTGGATCTATATCATTTTTCATTGATCTTGCGGATAAATATTTTTGCACAATATTCATACAATATTGAACATCAAGCATCCCTAAGTGATTTGTGTAATGCTAAGAAAAGGAATGGGTAAACTTTTTCTAGTTTCTTACAAAGGTGGAGACACCTGGCCAATAGAATGCCTTGGAAAGTACTAGATAATAATCTTATATATTTACTAGAAATGTTGTGCAGGTGTAAATTTCATTGCGAATAAAAATATTTTCTCTTGACACTTTTGAAGAACTTATTAGCAAGGGAAAAATAATTGTAGATGGTCTCTTGCAAAAGGGAGCCATTAAACACTATACTCCCTCTTCTAAAAATGACAAACAAAAATTTTGGACTAAGAATAAAGGAGTAGTTAATGATGGAGTTAGTGATGCTAAACATGTTCAAAATGTTCAATAATCTAACCAAGGTAATTTCAACAATAATCACAATGAAAGCAATAAAAAAAATAAAAAATGCAATCAACAGAATCAATACACCTCTCAACAACAAACTCGCAACAAAGGCTATATATTTCCCCATAATACCAATAACAACAACAACAAAAAAATTTCTCCATGTCCTCAACAACATTTCACTTCTCTTGTGGAGCCCTTGGACATTATCTTTAGAAGACTTGTTGATCAAAATATTATGATATATCCTAATACCTGACCATATGATGACAATAAATCCAAACCTTCTTGGTATAAGGATAATGAATACTACAAATATCATCACATCAAAGGTCATGATACTAAGAAATGTATGAAATTCAAGAAATATGTCAAAGACCTTATTGATGATGGGAAAATTTAAGTTAAAGGTAATACACCTTCATCCTCTAATGCACATCTTAAGATCTACAACTAGGAATTCCCTAAACATGATTGTAACAATGCCTCATCTTCTAAAAACATGTCTCATGACTACACCACCAATAATATCCAAGGCTCTAACATTTAGGACAATGATTGTTGTGGCTTTGACTTCCTTTGTGGTTGCATAGAAGAATCTGATAATTGTGTGTTCACCCTCAAGATTAAAGCTTTTGATTGAAATGATACCACTAGAAGAGGAAGAATTACCATCTAGGAAGCTAATCCACCTACTATACCATCTACATATGCTAGACCTACTTTGCACTATGACCTCCTGGAAAAACTAGGGAAGAATACCACATAGATATCCATGCTTGAGTTGCTTCATACATCTCCTATACATAATTAATTTCTTGAAAAACCCCTTACTGAATCTTGCGTCCCTGAAAACATCAATGCCTCCCAATTGCAAGTTGTGATCAGGAATTTAACTGCACAACCACACTTGGTATTGAGAGAAAAAGACCTCCATGGTTCTGAACCTTATCATAATAAGCCTCTCCATATTGAAGTCATCATTCACTCCATAAAAATAAAATGACTCTTGATATAAAATATACCGGGTTTGAATCTTTTTACTTTGAGGATGATAAGAAATATAGGAATTCCATAAGATCTCATTCATGTGACAAAAATAATTACCATAAAATCCTATAATGATAGGGAAATAGAATCTAAAGGATTGATTATGCTTCCTCTACAAGTGGGACCTTCTCTAATTTAGACTTCTTATCATATTCTTGATTTATATCTCCCTTACAACATACTTTTGGGAAGGCCTTGGATACATGCTATCATAGGTGTACCATCCACATATCACCAATGTTTGAAATTTTTGCGTCATGGGTGTGAAATCACTGTCCATGGAGATTAAGAACTATTTTAGTACTACAATAATTTATAAGAAAAACAATCGTACTACTATACTTTGAATGAATTCTTTGGATCTATTACAAAACATACTTCCACTAAGTCTCCTCCTAAAAAATCTCTCATTGAAGAAGCTGATAAGGTATCTGATAAAGGAAAATGAAAGGTCACTACGGAGAAGATTGTTGAATCAAAAAAGAAAGTAAAATTTATTGACCAAGTAATATGAGAGTATAATTTTGAGAGTTCATTATGCATTGGAAAAATTCCCTTATCCCCATGGTCCTTTGGTAAACCTAAAAATTTTTTTCCCAAAGGTGATAAGGAAACTTTGACATACAAGAAGACTACTTTTGAACACTGAGGATCTCTTGCAGATGAACACATGGAGAATGACATCCTATCTTGGCTTTTAAATGATGATGAAGACAAGCCATTGGAAATTCCTAAGGAAAAATACATGAAGGTCACTCCCATTTTTGAAATCACGGGATATTATGGAAAATGCTTGGGAGAAAACAAGAATGGGAGAAATATAGTTATTAAAGAAACTGGCTATCCTCAAGGTCACAGATTGGGATCCGTAGAAACCGAGGTGTCCTTTTCTGAGGACTTTTGTTTAGCTAAGACTGATGCAAACAACAAGGAAGAATTTTATGAAGTCCCTTTCCAATACATCAGAGATGATCTCATTGAGTCTAACCATTTCCTATCCATCACTATTGTATACTTTTCATCCCCTACCCTTCCCTTCAAACATCCAAAGATTATCAGTTGGGACCAACAAGATTCACCATAAGATTTAGATATATATAAACCTGATAAGATAGTTATTGCACTTTTTAGACTTAGGAATCTCCAAGATCACGAGCACAACATAATCTACAATGATCAAGCCTACTTTGGTAGAAAAGTCAAATCTCTTAGTTGCAAAAGTGATAATGAAAATAAAAATAAAAAATAAAATAAAAGACCCTTTGGTGAAAAAATTTCTAAGGAATCTTTGGGTGAAGAAAAAGAGAAAATAAAGGATGCATCCTCTAGTGAAAACCTTTTAAAGGTGCTAGAGGAGGGAGAAGTTGACTTTCCACTTATGTCACTACCAATAGAAAATTCTTCTATCATGATTCAAGATACAATAGGTTTCAATCTTGGCACTAGTGATAATCCTAAGATTACATATATGGAAACACCACCCAATGAGATAGAAAGGAAATATATGACTAAGTTTGTTCACAAGGAACAAATAATTTTGCATGGTACTATAAAGATATTCTAAGTTTAGATCCTAATCTAGTACTACATCATCTTTCAATACATCCTAAGATCAAACATATCAAACAAAAGTTAAGAATGATGCATGTCTAGGTTGCCTTACTAGTTAAATAAGAATTATAGGAAATGATTGATGGTGAATTTATATGACCTATAGATTTTCTAGAATAGGTCTCTAAAATTGTACCAATGGGTAAGCCTACTAGGGGTATAATGATTTGTACTAACTTTAATGATCTCAACTTGGCATTTCCTAAGGATGATTTTTCACTTCCCAACATTGATATTATAGTGGATTTGATTTCTGATCATGAGATGTTGTCTCTTATGGATGGTTTCTTTGGATAGAATAAAATTAGGATAGCAGTTGAGGATCAACACAAAAAATCTTTTGATACTCCATGGGGAACATTTTTCTATCAAGTAATTCCTTTGGGTATTAAAAATGCTAGATCTATAATTCAGAGAGCTATGAAAACAATCTTTCATGATCTCCTTCATGTAATTATGGAAGATTAAGTAGATTATTTTCTTGGAAAGTCAAAGATAAGAAAATCACATATAACCATCCTTACCACAATCTTTGAAAGCTCGGAGAAGTACAAGGTAAGGTTAAATCCTAAGAAATGTGTCTTTGGTGTTAAGTCAGGTAAACTATTAGGTTACATTGTGTCTCAAAAAGGGATTGAGATAGATCCTAAGATGGTGAAAGCCATCTTGGATATTCCACTTCTAAAGACATTGAAGCAACTTCATATTTTGCAATGCCAAATTTAGTCTATTTGTAGATTCATATCTTAGTTGACAAATAACGCTCATCCTTTTTGACATCTCTTGCATAAAAATAGTAAGTTCCTATGGGATTGTCTTTGTTAGAAGGAATTTGAGCAGTTGAAATAATATTTAGTTAACCCTCGAGTGTTGGTTCCACTTGTTCCAGGTAGACCTCCAATTCTTTATATATTAGCTACAAAAGTGGCACTGGGTGCACTTCTCACACATCTAGATGATAATGGGAAACATCGTGCTATCTACTACCTTTGCATAACATTTATTAGTTATGAATTGAATTATAGTTCTATTGAGCGAACATTTTTGGTTGTGGTCTTTTGCATGCATAAGCTTTGTCATTACATACTTAAGAACAAGACACAACTCACTGCTAAGGTTGATCCTTTAAAGTACCTATTATCAAAAGATGCTCTTAGTAGATGCACAACAAAATGGGTCATGATCCTGAGTGAGTTTGAAATTGTTTATGTTGATAAAAAAGATAGCAAATTACAAGCAATTGTAGATTAGTTATAAGAACCCCGTGTTTAAGATGATCGTCCTATTGTTATAGATTTTCCAGATGAATTAATCATGACAGTCACCTCAAGCATGCAATGGAAACTCTATTTTGATGGATCTTATACATAGAAAGGATCGAGGACAGGATTTTTATTTGTGACACTACAAGGAGATATCATTCCTAAGTCTTACAAGCTTGCATTTCCTTCCACAAACAACATTTCACAATACAAGACCTTGGTAGCCAGAATTCATCAAGCTATTCGCTATAAGATCTCTAACTTGTTTTTTTCGGGTGACTCTCAGTTGGTTATCAAACAAGTTATTGATGAATTTTAAAAAAAGGATGATAAGTTTATCCCTTACCATGAGATGGTTGAAGATCTAAAAGTATGGTTCATATAAATTATATTACAATAGATTCCAAGATCTAACAATAAAGTAGCTGATGCAATGGCTACCATTGCCTCTTTTATAGCTATGCTAGAGAATTGTCAAAGGTGTAAGTTTCTTGTTGAGAATATTATGGTCCCTTCCTATGACTAGTGAGATTCAATTATGGTGTGTAAAATTATTGGTCCTGACTCTCCTTGTTACTAACAAATTTATTCCTACCTTTGTGATGAGATCATTCCACTAACCCTCACCACTAATCAATGCAAAACTTTCATTCGTCGAACCTCCCGTTACACTATCCTTCGTGAAACCTTTTTCTAGAAATACTTATATTGAACTCTTCTTAGATGTCTAAATTCAAAGGAAATGAAAATAAACTTATAGGAAATAAATTAAGGAATCTATGGGGCTTATTCTACTAGATTCACTTTGGCTAAAAAGTTGTTGCGTACTAGATACTATTGGCTGACTATGGAGAAAGATTCATATCACTTTGTGAGAAAATGTGTTCCTTGTCAATAGAATGGTGATTTGATACATGCCCCCACTCAAAAGCTCCATCCAACCATCACACCTTGTCCCTTATCACGATGGGGTTTTGATCTTGTAGGAAAAATATTCCCTATTTCTTCCAATGGCCACAAATATAACCTTTCTCTTATCGAATACTTCACTAAATGGGTTGAAGCTATACCTCTCACTTATACTATAGGAAAGAAAATTTTTGAGTTCATCTTGAACTATATCATTTTTCACTACAACATTTTGTAAGATATTCATACTGATAATGGTACCCCTTTCAATAATAATGATATCACTAAGCTTTGTAGGAAATTTGGTATAACCAAGCATTGTTCTAGTAAATATTTCTCACAAGGTAATATTCAAGAAGACGTTAATAACCAAACTATCCTCAAAATCCTCAAAAATATTGTTGATGATGTTGGTCATGATTGGCACCTTCAGTTGAATCCCTCTCTTTGGTCCTACCACACTTCCATTTGTACCCCTACTGGCACCACCCCGTTTTCCCTTGTTTATGGTAGTAAGGCTATACTTCCTAAAGAAATTGAGCTCCCCTCTCTCAGAATCTCCCCAAAGAAACTGATATCTAAAGAGGATTATTGAGATGCCCTCTTACAATAATTAGAACTCCTTGATGAACAATGACTTGATGCCTTGAATTACCTTTGCGTGTATCAAAATAGCCTTTTCTTATATTTCAATTAGAATATCAAGCCATAGGAATTTGAAGTCGGTGATCTGGCACCAGAACATATTGTGAGAAATCACTAGAATCATGAGAAGAAAGGAAAGTTCAAGCCTAATTGATTGGGACCCTTCATGGTTACAACTAAGTTTAGTTATGGAGCATATCGGGCCGCAAAACTAGAGGGAGACCTGCTCTGTAATCCTATCAATATTTAGGATTTGAAGTAGTTCTATTCTTGATCCAACTAGAAAAATTCCTATACAATAGAAAATGATATTGAAAAATTGAAAATAAAAATAAAAAAATGGTCCTAAAAAATTAGAAAATGACCCTGAAAAATTCCTAAAAATCAGAAAAAGTCTTGAAACATTAAAAAATTAAAAGCGTAAACCAAAATTAAGGTGGGTTTTCGAACTTACTGACTCGCCCATGCCTGTTGTCCATTTCCCTCTGGTAGACTCAGACTCACTCCCGCAGTTGCTGCCTCTCCCTCTCATTTTCCATTTTGGTCTCCTCTTCCTAGCTGTGGTGAAAATAAACTTTATGGGTCCCCTTTTGACCTTTTATGGTGAGTCTTTTTAGGGGTCCCCATTTTTTTGTTCTTTTTTACTGTAATCTTTTTTTTTCAAATCATGTCGAAGCCCTATTTCTCTTTTATTTCTTTTTCTTTCCTTTCTTCTTTTTTTGTTCCTTTTTTTGAGAAAATTAACAAAATTAACTTTTTGCCCATTTTTTTTGAGGGGGCACATTCTCTCTCCATCGTTGTTTAAGCATGATTCTTGGGGAATTTCATTTTATTTTCTTAGACGCTATCCCAATTTCGATACCACATTAAAGAGGGGCAAAATGTAGACACCTAAAATCATCCATTCACACTAATATTATTTTTTTATTAATACTTTCCCTTACCATTATAGTTGATTTTGATTAATTAACTATATTGTTATATACCTCTATCTATTTAATTAAACTTAGTTTAATTTAATAAATTCATTTTTCCTTTGTATTTAAATACTGTAATATATTAAATTAAATTTAATATGTTATCTCTCCATTTCTCTTTATAAAAAACAATTATTATTTTTATTTCTCCACTAGCCTAAAGTTCTTCTAAACCTTGATTAAATTAATTTTTTATAATTTAATCCTTTTTCCATTTTTGTAATCTTTCTTTTTTTTTTTCTCGATAAAAGGCCGAAGCCATGACAATTTATTTATTAATTTACAAAATTTTTACAAATCATTCCTCCATTCAAATGGGCTTTGGTAGGAAAGAATGGAGTCAAGAAAACCTCCAATCTTGCCCGGGGATTATCATCCCTAAAAATTACTTTAAAAATTACATATTTTGGGGTATGGGGGCATTCCCCTGTTTACAAATGGATTCCCCCGGTTATGCTTAAAGCATGAGAATTTACATTTACAACAAATACATTTGTGAACCTCATGTGTGCATTATTGCTTTTATTGACTGCAATTCTGCACATTGTCCTGCTTTGATTTAGAGATAGTGCCTGTTATGTAATCCAAAGTGTTCTACTGGTATAATTTTCCCTGCTTGAAAGAGAGAACCTGCCTGTATTGATCTTAAACAAGCATAAATTTCACATCTCATACATCAATCATGTCAGTATTTGATAAAAGTTTTAGGATAAGGTGTTTATTAAAATATTTAGGTCCTTGCATTTGGGAGCCATTGCTTTACCGACTTTAGTTGTTAACAACTAATAGTAATCCGCTTGTAAAGGAGCCTTACCTAATATTGTGTTGTGAAAGATTAATGGTGTTGTTGTCCTGTGTATCTGTCCAGATTTACTATTTTGATTGATGTTAACTTATTATTATTAGACTGGTCTTGTTTATTATTACTATGGAAAGAAGATTTGGTGGAGCCTGGGAGCCCTGGGAAATAAGTTGTTTGATTAATCCATTACTTAAGATCACTGGTTTCCTTCATGCATTGAGGGGTTTCCGTTTCTCTGTGGGAGATTTTTTTATGTAGTCCTCTTTGTATATAATTGTCTAAAGGAATGGCCTTTTTTATTTTAATCTAGGGAGATTATTATGGTAATAATCTTTACCATTACTAATTATTTATTTTTAATTTCCTAGTCTACACTAACTTTCTCACTGCATGGTAATTTAAATTTTTTAATTGAATTTCACTGATCCTGCATAGGGTTATTTTTATATCTACCAACCTTAGACAATTCCTAGTCTATAGTGAGGACATCTTTCCAGCTTTAACAAGTTAATTCCTTTCCTTAAAGGGAGAACCCTATTCTAATTCAAAATAAAGATTCAAGCTTATTTCCATATCATAAGGTGTTATTACCTATTTGACATAGCAGACATATTCTTCCTGAGATTAAATTTGAGTTTTAGTACTCTCTGGTTTTGGTCACCTGCAGAGCTTTACATTTAACTAAAATTATATTAACAAAGGGGAGCATAACCAATGTAACATCATAGGGAAGCATAACCAATGTAACATCATATTGAAGCATAATCAATGTAAAATTGTGATAACTTAGGGAAGCATAACCAATTTTAACTGTAAGCTTCTAGTTTTAGTTGAAAATATAAACATAGTCTTAGTATTTTTCATAGTCTAAGGATATAACTGGATTCCCGATATCTTGATACACAAAAGGGGGTGGAAAAGTTAATAGAGTCTAAGTATTCTGGAGCTAGAAAACAAATATAAGTAAGTTCAAATATCTAACTTCCAGTCTAATATCTCGGTATTCAAAAAGGACTTATAAGAAAGTAAAGAAACTATATATGGCCTAGCTTATTTACAGTGAATGAAGATCATTTCCTCCTCTGAAATAGAGTCCACTTCTTCATTTTCGACCATCCTTGACTTATTTTTCTAGGGGAAATTACCACCTGCAATGCATTTAATTTCCAAGTTGAGTTGCCCCTTTGGAAGTGATGAGAAATTGTTTGGAATGTCAAATCCCTCCTCTCTGAAGTACTGTAGAATCCATTCGTTGTTATCTGTTGGTTCCACCTTTAGCCATTTGATCAAGAAAAGGGAATTTATCTTCATCTCCGGTCGGTGCATATTGTAGAGGACTTGGTCCTTGATACAGATGATTTAACAGTAGGTAAATTTTTCATGCTTGAGAATTGTCTCAAAATTAGTCCGCATGTATTCTTTAGGTAGGGGAATGAGTAAATGGTCATTAATGCTAAAGACCTCTTTTTCTAGGCCATGGAGATATTTATTTAGGAATATCTTCTTGCATGTTTACACTATCTTCTCTTTTGGGATGTCATCCATTATAAGGTAGACAATAAGCATTCCTACTAGGTGCCCATTAGTGCATGGGGTAAAGGCATAATTAAAGTGGTGATCACCTAGGGATTTGATGAGGGCTTTCCTAGAGATATCATCTAAAGGTTTCAAGATCATTCTCTATCTCTTCGGGGTAATGGGTCCATAGAAGGCCATTGTCCTAGCACTATAAGTTTGAAAGGTAAGGATATTTATCTCCATGGGGGCTAAGGTCCTCTGAGAAATAGTGGCTGGTTAAACTATGGGATTGAGGGCTCAGTGCTAGGCTTGTGTTCCAATTTAAAACACGTTCAAAGATCTAAGAGGTTCTAGATTGGGGATTATGAAATCTTAAATCAGGTAAGGTAAGTTTAAGGGACACAATGGAGATTAATGATGAATTTTAGTTGGATGGCAACTTGTGGCTGATTATTCTTTCACTCTAGGTGTCTCTCTATATGATTATAAATTCCTTCATGTGAGGTTGATCCAGTGATTATGCCTTATTAACAGGCTTTGATTTCCTAGGGATACTTATCTCATGGGGAGATCATGTTTTTGTTGAGGTATTCTATTTTATCATAAAATTCTGAGTTGATGGAAGTGACACTGAAGATGAAGGATACTTACCATAAGTTGAGATATTTTAATGATACTAATAATTTTATTAGTTGGGGTGTTTGCTAATTATATTTATATAATATATTTCTTTCCTAGAATTATTATTAATATTACATGTTTTCTTAATCATTTGATGAATTTAGGGAAGGCTCGGTAATTGATTCCACTGTGTAGAGCTAAGATTTTACTTATTGGTGGGGTAGTTTTATGTATGAGGTCTGAATTAGTTAAAAAGGGGTTAAAAAGTTTTGAATTTTCTAGGTTGTTGTATTGGGTATATTTGTAAATGATTTATTTGTTGTACCTATGAGGGGATCTAGATGGAATATTTTCTAATTGAGGTTTCATCATATGCTCCATGGGTTAATTATGGTTCCATCCATGCCAATATTAGCAAGTCATGCGTCTGCCCTCTTGTTTCATTCCCTGTAAATATGATTAAAAGTAATGGAGTCAAATTTTTCTGTCATGGTTGTTGCTAATTCTAGGAGGGCTCTTAGTTTCCAGTTAGGTATGGATTGGTTCCTAAGAGGATTAATAGTTATAGAAGAGTCTCCTTCCAAATCAAGGTCCTTGATGCCCATTTTTATGCATAATTTGAGGCCCTCCATTACTGGACTCATTTCTTCCATATTATTAGTGGTGCCACCTAGTGGCTTGGCTAAGGAGGCTAGTTCGGTTCCTTTTGAGTCATGTACCACACAACCAATACCTACTTCTCCTAGATTTCCTCTAGAGGCTCCATCAAAGTTGAGTTTATGTCTACCTTCAGGAGGGGGTTTCCATATATAGTATTTTCTAAGTTTGGTCTTGTCCATGTTGGAATTATTGAGCCATGAGGGGGTTTTAAGACCTTTCCAATATTGTCTCATTGTTCCATCTCGGGATTTCATGGGTTTGTTTTCCCCTGCTTGATTCATTATTCTACTATTTATGACTTCAATGATGATAGCATTGATCTTATTTATAAGTTGGTTAAATTCCATATGCTTGTCTTTGAAAAGCCTTCAGTTTCTTTCTTTCCATAATTCCCATATAAGAATTGATGGGATTATCTTCCTGAGGATGTTATAAATGCTATTTTTGTGGTAAATGGGCCATGTCTTGAACATTTGTATTATGTTGTTTGGGAATGCGGAGATGAAACCTAGTTTGACACATAGCCATTCCCAACACTTTATGGAGTATGAGAAGTTTAGGAGGGTATGATTAGTGGATTCAGATTGTTCTTTACAAAGACAACATCTACTTGGGCCTTCATAGCCCATTTTGGTGAAACGGTCAGCGGTGAGAATTTTGTTTTTGATAGCCATCCATGAGAAAAGTCCTTCCTTAGGTAAGATGTCATTATCTAGGTAAGGATGTAGGGGGAGATCTGTTTTATTCTATTGGTGTTCAAACATTAGGAGTGTGTATCCATCTTTTGAGTTATAGTTCCCATCCTTGGAGGTTGTCCAAAGGAGAGAATCTTTTTTATTGTTTGGGATTATTTCCATATTTGTTAGGATGATGGTCAACATGATTTTATGCTAGTTTGGTATATTGATGTTGTCAAGTTTTTTCCAGTGTGGGCTATCTAGGGGGAAATTTTCTTAGGGTAAGGAGTAGTTGTGGAAAAATTTTCCCCAACATTGTTGGAGGGTGTTTATGATATCCCTCTAGTTATGTAAACTTGATATAGATGGGAGAGCCTCCCATGAGTCCTCCCCAAAAATTGCATCCTCACTATTGTTGATTTTTCAGGATAGGAATTTCACTATAATATGTGTACAATCCTTTAGAAAGTTCCATATAAGAGATCCACTTCAGAGATTTCTATATCTAAAAATGGCTATGAGCTTCCTTCCATTGAGATATTTTTGGAAGAGTATTTTAGCCCATTTCAGATTGGGTTTGTTAAGGAGACTCCAAATTAGTTTCCCCCCCAAGATTTTTCTTTGTTCTTTGATATTTTTAAACCCCAATCCTCCATATTCCTTGGGTATACACAAGGATTCCCAAGCTACTAGATGTATTTTATGTTGATTACGGTTTCCTTGCCATTTTTTTTTTATGTTTATTGATTTCCTTTCTAGTTTTTTAGGGGAGGTGGTAGCATGACATTTGATAAAAGGAGATGGAGGCTAAAATTGATTTGATCATTGTCATCTTTCTTGTGGAGGAGAGATATTTGCCTTTCTAGGAGACTAATCATTTCTTGATCTGTGAGATAATGGAATTCTGAGATTTACTATCTTTGGTTCCCTTGTCTATGGTTAACCCTAGGTATTTGCAGGGAAGTTCTCCTAATCTGAATTTAAGGGTATTGTATATGTCTATTTTGAAGGATGGTTTAGTGTTAAGGAAGAAAATTTCAAATTTTCCTGATTAATTTCTTTCCCTGAGGCTTTGATGTAAGCTTGGAGAATTTCCTTGAATTTATTAGCCTCATGTATTGTGATTTTACCAAATAACATAGTGTCATGAACAAATTTTTGGTGTTATGGGGTCAACATTTGAGGTGACTATAATGCCTACTATTTGATTGGCTAACCTGGCTTTGGTTATGGAATGTCCTAGGGCTTCAGCCATAGTGATGAAGAGAAATAGTGAAATTGGGTCACCCTACCTAATGCCTCTAGACATTTCAAAAAAACCTTCCAGTGATCCATTCAACAAGACTGAGAATTTGGGAGTTGAATTGCATTAAAAAATTAGGTTAATCCATTATTTTTTGAATCCAAAATTTTCTAGTATTTTGCATAAGAATCTCCAGTCAACCTTGTCATAGGCTTTGCTAATGTCTATTTTTATGAACATGTTGGGTTTTTTTTTCATTTAGGTAGAGTGAATCACTTCTTGTGCTATGATAATACCATCATAGATAGACCTCTCTTGTACAAATCCCATTTGTTCTTCACTAATAATGATAGGTAGTAGCTTTTGAATTTTGTTGGCTAAAGTTTTAGATAATAATTTGTAGATTGTATTACAAAGGGATATAGGTCTACAATCATTAAATTTCACTACTTTGTCCTTTTTTAGAATTAGGACTAGGAAGGTATTGTTGATTTCTTTAAGCATCTTGCCAGAGTTTCTTATTCCTTCTAGGGAATCTATTACTTATGGGCTCATGAGTTCCCAACATCTTTGAAAGAGCATGGTTGGGAAACCATCGGGGCTTGGGGCCTTATCCGGTTGCATTTGTTTGAGTTCCTTACCTAT
The DNA here is from genome assembly GCA_027943335.1 of Chamaecyparis obtusa. Classification (NCBI taxonomy): domain Eukaryota; kingdom Viridiplantae; phylum Streptophyta; class Pinopsida; order Cupressales; family Cupressaceae; genus Chamaecyparis; species Chamaecyparis obtusa. The sequence goes on from BSBK01006417.1 coordinate 108,372, forward strand.
TTCTTCCATGGTGAATTTGGCTTTAAGGGTTTTGTTGATGTCTTGGTTGATCATCCTAGGTATGTTGTCGAGAAGTATATTTTGGGTAGTAAGTTCAGATGAATCATCATTGTTGAGGGTATTTCTAAAATGTTTAATAGGCTCTTCGACTAAGGTTTTGGGTTCTTCAATTACTGTTCCTTCTAAGTTGGTGATTTATGTTATTTTGTTAATGTTCCTTCTTATGTTGATGTTGTTGTCAAAGAATTTTGTGTTCTTATCTCCCTCTTTAAGCCAAGTATCTCTAGATTTTTGTTTCCAAAAGAGTTCTTCCTTAGCTAGGATATTTTCTAATTCAATTTTATGATTTTTTTTCTTTTTGGTAGGTTTCCCGATTCATGCCAAGAAGTATGATTTTTTTGTTCAGGTGCTCAAGTTCTAGTTTTCAAAGATATTACCAAACCATTCTTTATTCCATGATTGTTTTTTATTTTCTTGAGCTTTTTGGCTATTATGAAGATCTTGGAGCCTTTAAAGCATAAATTTTCCCACCAATTTTTTATTAGGAGAAGTAATTTTTCATCTTTGAGACAAATTTTTTGTCAAATTTGAAGGGGGAGCCTTGGGGTTTAATGTCACCCAAAATGTCTAGAGAGATAGGGAAGTGGTCAGAGCCTGGAAAGGGAAGAATGTTTGTTTTAAGGGTAAATGGAAGCATGACCAATTTCCTTTGAAGAAGAACCAGTCAAGTTTTTTAGCTATGTTTTCCTTACCCTGTCTCATGTTGGTCCAGGTAAAATTTCCCTCGTCTGCCCGATCAAATCCAAAAGATTGTTGTGGCTAAACCATTCTACAAATTCTTCGATGGATCTTAGATTAATAATTTTCCCTCAAAATTTATCAAAGGGGTCTAGAATGGTGTTGAAGTATCCTCCAATGATAAAGGTCTGGTTTGAGGTGAAACTTAAGAAAGTGTTGATTTATTTCCATATTACTCTTCTATTCAAGTAACTAGTTGGTCTATAAATATTTAGAATGTTGTATTTTAAATTAGATTTCAAGCATTTGATATTTCCACTTAACCAATGTTTATTAATGGATGTTGGGGTGAAAATGATTTTCCTCGGGTTGGCAATAATTGCTAGCCCCCTTGAGGCTCAGTCAGCTGGGGCACCAAAAACTTCCCTAAAACATAATTTTCTTTTGAAGTTGGTTAGACCTTCGTTATCTAGTTTGGTTTCTTGTATTTGTAATAGGTCTGGTTTATATTTATTAATACAACATTTTATTAAACATTGTTTGTTAGGGGCATTACAGCCCCTAACATTCCATGTGAGGACTTTCATTGATCCTTGGGAGGGAACTTCCCCCTCCCTAGATGAAGTAAATCAATGATCTTAGTTTTGTTAATTAAATATGCATCCTTCTTGCGAAGTTTGCCAAGGATTTTCTTCCTCTCTTTTTAGGATATTTTTCAAAGTTAGTTTCAATTAGGCTTTTCTCAGTGAAGGATAATCCCAATTCAGGGTTATTTCCCAAGGCTTCCAGCTCTACCAATTCTGTTTCAAATATTTGTTGGTGTTGTTCCTCATTATATAGTGCTTGAATCTTTTGGCTAAGTTCATTTCTTTCACTGTTAATGGTGTCAATATCAATGAAATCTAACATAATCTCCTCTATGTTGTCACTGAGTATTTCTTCAGTTGTATTATAGACTTTTGATTGAAGGAAGGGATCAAAATTTGGATTAGGATTTGGTAGTTTGGGGTTAGGGCTATGGGTTTGTGGGTGAGCCAAGAAGGGGATCAAGTCATTGATAGATGGTGGGAGAGTTGGAGGATGTGGGGAAAGGTGGATTGGTTTGGGGGAGGAGGTGATTTCATTGAAATCAATGAGGGGCTTCCCATCTTGAGGATTAAGGGGGGAACGTTCCAAGAAAGGTTCTAATTTTTCTACCTCAAGTTGTATATGATTAGATAGGGTTGGTGACAAAATCTCCCCTTCTTCTAGGAGGCTATGAGGGGGTGGGTTAGAGGGATGCTCAAATTGTTTTGGTGAAGGAGGGGATGGAGGGTTGGTCTCTAGGCAGGGGGTGGGGGGTGGGGTTATGAGATAGTTGATTGAAAGTGTCAGGCTTGGCTTGGGTGCATTCAAGATTAATGAAATATTCCAAGAGATTAAATAGGTTAGAGGTATGGTGGATGCCTACAAAGTCATCGTTAGAGTCTGGAATGAAAATGCCCACATATTTTCCAATACTGCCGCTGTATATTTCTAGTTTTAATTCATATAGACTATGGTTTGTTATGATTTTGACTGGGCTTAAATTATTTGTTACATTTTTCACCAATATTTTGAGCTCAGAGTTGATGATATAATTATGTTCAAAGCTAACTATTGTTCCTATTTGACTCCCTATCTTTTTTAGGATGCTATGGTGCATCAATTCTACAAGATAATTTTTGAAGCATAACCATTTGCATAGGTTGGAAATGTTATTTCTTTTAAAGTTTGGTTTCCATTTTATGAATTTTATATTAAAGCCTTTGAAGAAGATATTTTTTGATTCAAGAAATGTTACAATTAATTCTTTAGATGAACAATCTAAAAATAAAGAGCTATGGTCAATGATAGTGATACTTACTTGTGTATCCAGAGCCACTTTGAACCATTTCTCTAAGGCTGAGATATGGTCAAATTTTCCCTCCCATATAGAAGATATGCCATGAGATTCACATCTTTCCCAGATTTCATTGGACATGTCATTACTGATAATGATAGTGGACGATTTTTTGTCTCTTTCAGGTTTTTTGCTATGGGCTGGCAGCTGTGTAGGTTCCTAATGCCAATTGGGATTGAATTTTCTCCCATGGAAACCCTTGGTGCTTCATTTGTGGATTCCCTTTTCATAAACCCTGAGATTCTTGGTAGGATTTTTCTGCCTTTCGAACTTTTTTGTCTATGTGCGGAAGGGTTTGGGGGTGTATTTTGGTAGATTTTTCTAAGGATTGTCGATGATCCTTTATCTTGTTTGTTGAATCTATTCTGCCTAATTCTTTACCAATTTGTGGTTTCATTTCCTTTTACCATTCTAAATTTGAGCTGTGGCTAGGGTTTTGCTCAGGATTTTGACATTCTTGTGCCTATTCATCTCTAAAGAAATCTTGAAAATACTGTTAGGTTTATCACACTTTTGCATCTTGGATTGAAGTGGTGGTCGTGACCTTCCTTCCTGAAGAAGATTATGACTAGCCAAAATATTTGACGTTACTTCCTTCTCCAGGGGAGCAAAGTAATTGGAGATCCCCACTGCATATTTGGTAAAAGAAAAATGAGAAGTTAGATATGATTTTGTAGTGTTCCTTAAGCATTTTGTGTCTGCCTTGCATTTGTTAGAGGATGCTGCCCTGCTAGGGCTAAAATTACAATTGCGAGCTATCTTCTGTTGTAATCTTGATTTTTGCTAATATTTTTTGATCTTGATTAAAATTTGGATTACCTCTAATTATGTCCACAATCACCTTTTCCAAGGTAACCACCTCTCCATATTTTTCCTCCTCCAATCATTTTGAATTCCTCTTTCCCTCTAAAGTGAAGTTTGACTTTGCATGTTTTTCCCTTTACTCCTAGCCACTCATTTCTTTTTCCTCTTCATCATAGAAAATCCCCTTTCACCTCTTAATCTTGACCATCCATTCTTTTTCCTCTTAATCTAGGCCACCTATTCTTTAAGTTATTCTATAAAAAGAAGGCCTCACTCCTCACTTGACACTTGATATCTTTTGAGACTTAGGCATTCTTAAGCACTTGAGCACTAAATCATTCTTAGCATTTTTATTCCATAGTTTTTTCATTTTCATCATACCTTAGATTACTTTCTTGCATTGTGGCTTAGATTTATTTTCATAGTTTATCTTACATCTTCATTCTTACTTTAGCTTTCATTTGAATCTAGTTTGTTAATCTCTTGAATTTGCATTCTTTAGCATAAATCTTGCATTTGCATCAACATATTGTGAATATTGGGGCAAGTTCCTCATACTTGTTGTCAATCCTTTACTCATCAATCATAGTGATATTTTTTGTATTGCGTTGGGAGAGAACGCCCACAAAAATATCTAAGAGATAATCAAACAAGGTTTTGGGTGCCCTTGTTTTAGCTCATCAGATATTGTAGTGGAAATGTAGTTACATTACAAGTTATTTGGAATGTTTATTCTAACTTAAATGATTCATATTTATTGTGTTTTCATGTTTTGATTTTTGGTGCAACTATAATTATTTTCATTGCATACACCCACCCATCTCTATAACTATCATGATTTACACACAACATTGAAGGCATTGTAGATTCCATCCAAGTACTAGAATCTCATATCAATAGTTTTCATAGGTGGAGGGAATTTATGCGTACCTATTATTATGTTGGAATCTATTATAAAGAGGTTAATGATTTAAAAACTTCCAAAAATTATATTAAAATGCTATTTTGTAAACCCTAAAAAGAAAGAGGAGATACCTGGCAATAAGCCACACATTTATTTTAGGTGGTATGAACACTTGCGGATTGTTGCACATTTTTGGGGGCAGTGGTGGATGGTATTCGACCATCCACCACATTCTTATGATGAGGTTCCCTTGTATTTCATGAAAAAAATGATGGGATGAGTTTTAATTGGGTAGGAAACATAATTACTTTGGCATGAAATCATTCCAAGGGGTTGGTGGAGGTATTACATAGGACATGCTGGCTGCTAAATTGAGTGATAGAGTTCAAGATTGTGTACATGATGATCACCTTACTCCTCTTCCTTCTCTATTTATTCTTGTACCCAACTAACATCAAGCAGTGGTTTCTTCTCTTGGTTAATTGAGTGCCCTTTCTGACAATTTCATGGAGTAGTTGACCCAAGAGAGGGTTTCTCACAGCATAGCACATATTTACATGAGCTGGAGGGATATATGTAAGGGTCTGCATAGTGATCCTACTAATGCTGATGTTGGAGATGATGATGTCGATGCTATTGAAGGTAATTTTAGAGATGACATCACATCATATGTTAATTTTATCTATGTAGATGATGATCATCCTATAGAGGTAAATTTATTTATAATTTAGAGTGCATTATTAAATTCCATATATACACAAATTAAATTCTGTAACATGTGGATTTTTTGGTGAACAAAGGAGGGTTGACACTATGTCATCTATAATTATGAGGAAATGTCATCATTTCACCTCGAAGCATTAAGATGTTGGCACCCCGTTCATGGTATACACTTTGATCTAAATACATTTAATTACATTAAAAATAAATAATTAAAACTTGTATTTAATAATGTGTTTGATATATTTTTGGAAATTTTTTAGGGTGTATCGTTTACTAAGGATGGAACTTCTTCATGCTCTAGCCCATTGGTCACTAAGGCTTAGCCTCACATACCCCTAGTATATTTCCCATCCATTAATTTTTTAATTATTTATATACTTACTAATTTCTGTATAAGTTTTATTCATTTTTAGGTTTTGGCAACTGTAGGCTGCTAGATTGTCTAAGGATGCATCACATACACATCCTCACCCAATAGCAAGTTTGGCCACATGTCATACACTTTTTGTATGATTTTATTCCTTAACTTTTAAGTCTTTATATAATTTAGAATTTATGTACATACAAGTTTGACTCATCCTTTATATATTTTGTTCAAGTCAAGAGCACCACAACTCTTGGTATGACTACTAGGTTGAGCCAAATACAGTCGTCAACATTGTCCTTTGAGGTCATAATTAAAATTAAATTTGCATGTCTATTGTGTACCTTTCTTTTATATGGATTATCAAAATTGATCCACACATGATCCTGTACTCATAGTTTTGTAATGTTTATTTGTATAGGAGTTGACTGCCACCACTTTTTTGGTCTAAGAGATTGGACATCCTTGTCCTACAAAGGGCATTACTGACCATGGTTGCATAATAAAATTTTAAATGATCATTATTTAATTACTTTGTAAATGAATTATGTAGGTCATTTTAATTATACACACAATCTTCAATGTGATCTTTCAAAAATGTACATGATGATGAAACTACTCATATTGTAGACACACAAGATGATGTTGTACATGAGTAGACACAATAGGATGGTGCATCTTAGTCACCTTCATGTGGAGTGAAGATTATATAGATCACCCGTATGAGAAGAGTTAGATTATCTTATATTATTTCAGAGACTTGTTACTATTTTTCATTTACATGAGCTATATTTGGACTTATTGTCACATGTTATACTTGTTACAATAGAACTTTCTATGTTATTATAATGGACTTTTTATGATGACACTTGTTATATTATTAGAACTTGTTATCATACATTATCATGTGCTATTAGACTCTAGGACTTGATATGATTATATTATGATGTGTTATTCTAGGTCTTGTTATATTATTTATGATATTCATGGACTTTTTATCCTATTTCATGGATTTTTAAATTAGTATTTTGAATCTATATATGTTATGTGGACTGGATTTGAATTCTTACATGTACATATAACTAAACATCAACTTATTTTTGTCATCGACTATCAATTATGATTTGTAAAAATTTAAATATTATATATAATTTGATCATTAATAACATAGTTATTTATTCATGTAATTGACAAAATCAATTGATTTTAAAACTAGCATTAACTAAAGTTTATATTATATAATTGGCATGAAAAAATAAATCTATATAACTAATCTTTACATTGATAACTATAAAAATATCATCCATATAATAATGACATTAATTTGAACTATTGAACATGAATATAAAAATAAAATTGATCATCAGTTAGTGAACATAGGACCAATGTGTACATAGTTTATAAAAAAATATTTTTGGCTATACAACTGTGCATTGTTTATATATTTAAAATAAAATTAGATGAATACAAGTGAACTCATTGTGTATAAAAAAAATGGACGAATACAAGTGCACATTGTTGCATAAATAGTTCATGTGTACATGTTCTTCTAGGGGTCCTGCAACATAAAAATGAATATATTTGAAAATGATAGAAAATATGTATTTAAAACTAAAGTTGAATGAATGCTACAGAAAGAACTAGACATGTATTTTATTTAGTCTAATGTACTCAACAAGTATTACAACTTTGATTAGACAAAATTTCTAATTTAATGCACAAGTTGTATGCTGTCATCTATGTCATTAGGTTGTACTTGACATCTAAATACCAAAAAAATTACCTACATATAACAAGAATATATATATATGTTGAAAGGACTAAGACAAAAAATTCTGAAAATAAAATTTACTTCTAGGACTAAAAAATAAAATAAAAGTATTGTACTTACCTAGAATAACAACTTGATTAGCCAAAATTTATAAAATACACAAGTTGAGTGTCATCCATGTTGTCAATGTTGGCAAGTGGTCAACACATGCACATGTAGGCACATGCACATATGTGGAATGTTTTTCATTTATGGCAACACTTATCAATTTTATGGTTGCATGTATTAGATATGATGAATTTGTTTGAATGAAGTTGTTGAATGAAAAAATGCCTAAGTCCACAGACTGTTGCAGTAACCGAGTCTGACAGAAAAGCTTAGCGAGCTTCACAAAAGATATATAAAGGCTTGAGATATTAATGAAATTCCTACATGAAACCAATGAATACATGTGTGAGGTCACACATTTTCATATTGAAGGAACAAAGATATATGTTCAGTTGATTGGATGCGAAGACAATAAATAGAGCATAACATGTTATCGATCATTGAAGCTGACCTTGTGAATGGTTGGAAAGTTATTTTTGGATGCTATCTTGGATCTAAGGCTGACTGATGATGTTAATGAAGTATGAAAGTATACTTTAATTAATATGATGTTCAGCTAGAGTAATGTTGACTAGATTTTGTAACTATACTTCTAACAAGGTATAAGTATACATGCACTTTTGTAAAAGTATGCGATGATGATAATGATGATAGAGATGTATGCTAGATGTGAATTGTGAAGGCATCTAAGAGGTAGAGAAAAGATCAGGAGAAAGGAGAACAAGAGGATTTCTTCAAGGAATACTTTGTTAAATCTTTGTATTCAGGACAAAAGATTTGTTATAAGTGTTGTTGCACCTATTGTAAACCCCTAACAGGGTTTCTTTTCCTTTAAAAGAGTTGGGATCTTTAACAAGGTTGATTCTAAAAAAATGATCTCATTGTATACATCCCCTAATAGGGATCTTCCTAGTAATTATTTTAGTTTAGAATTACCACCCCAACTTAGGCATTAGGGCTACACAGTACTTCTATCCTAACAATGGAAAAATCCTCGAGTTGTGGGTGGACTCTGATTAAGGAGGAGTCTCTAGATTCTAGGCCAGTTCCTATTTCATATTGGATATCACCTCTTGATTGAAATTTGATAGGAAAAGGGAAGAAGGAAACTTTAAAATTGAAAGTAAATAGCGGTGATACACCAAAAATGGAATCAAATTTTTCTTGATAAGTAAGAATACAATTCCAACTCATATATCAAATCTTTGACACTTCAAATCTCTGTTCAATGTATAGGCTAAAATATCTCACCACTAGGGTTGAAACAAAAATAGCTTAACTAGTCAACACACATATCTTTTCCATACAAGGTTTGAATTATTGCTCACCTTGAGAAGGAATATTGATTCATTCACTTCTCTTGGATAACAATAGAATAGACACTTGCAAAGAAAGATGAAATCAGGATTTTGAAATAGAAAACTCCAAAATATGGGCCAATGAATCATATGCTTTATTCTCCTCAAAATCTAACAAAGTGGTTACAAAACTGATCTCCAAGGCATCAAGGAACAATAAGTTCACTTTTAGCCCTCTCTCAAAAACTTGCAACCCCTAAACAGATAATCAAAATCAGTTTTATACAAGCCTAAAGCCTTAAATTCAAAAATCTAAGCCTCTGAAAATTGCCCTAATTCAGCCAAATATTATGCCAAAAACTTAGCCTATGAAGACTACTACTACAAATGCCCTAAATGTTGGCTTATAAAGGATATAAATCCTTTGTACATTGTATTACCAACATTTACCTTATTTAAATTCTAAATAAAATTAAAAATTAACAAAACCTACACTACCCTAACTTAAGAAATAAATCCCTAAGTATAAAAATGCTAAGTGGAGGAGGGTCGACATGACCAATCTTCCCACTTGCATACTATGTGAAAGTAAGGGAGTGAGGTGGCATTGTTGACAATCTTGAGGCCTGGAAGATGTAGACATATGCCCTAATGGAATTTAATGTGTTTGCTGTGCTGACTCAAAAATCTCAAAACCACTTGCAATCTTGAAACTAGTGTTATTGTTGAGCTTCCTTGAGAAGAAATAGGAAGAAAATAAACCCTAACAGCAAGGAAAATTTGGCAAAAATTTTCCATCCTCCTCGGCATGAATAGCATGAAGTTCCTAGTTTTAATGATTTACTCTTGGCATTGGACCTGGACTGAGAGTTTGAAGGCTCAAGTTCTTATTGTGATGTAGAGATCACTTTTCTTGTTCTTTGGCATACGACTGTAGTTTCATCTCTGAGCTTTGAAGCTCAGCTTATGATCTAGAGCTCTGGAATAAAACTCATAGTCCATGAGTAACATACAATGGCTACAACTCTTTCCTTAGCTTAAAGCTGGTATGTGACTGTATGTTTCTTTGAGCTTTGACTAATGCTTGAAGCCTATCATTCATGGGGCTGTAACTGATGTATCCTTTAAGCTTTATGTATGGGGCCGAGACTGATGCCTGACTTACGACTCCCCTTTAAGCTTGCAGTTGTGAAAAAATAGCTCACGACCTATTCTTAACACTTGAGCTTGAAGTCGCACCTACCAAGATAGTGACTCGACCTTTAATTCAAGTTCTCTCCTGTCACAAGTTGACTATAAATGTATAGCTCATGGCTATGAGCATCTTGTAACATGAAGTTATAGCATGGCTATAACTCAACTATGAACCCTTCTATTTCTCACCATGATCTCTCTATGGCTCAAATCTTGAAGTATTAAGCTCACTGAGACTCCATCCATGACTAACTGTTCTTCATTCTCATTGTGATCTCTCTCTTTAGCTAACTAGTAAGCTCAATCACTTTTGACTGGCAGAGTTTTAGCATGAAATTAGTTTATTACTACCTTTATTGATATGGGTTTTTGCATCCTTGATAGTGTACCACAAATTGTGGGTTTCCTTTAGTTAGCTCGACCTAGCCTAAGCCATGACTAAAAGATGAGAAAAATATAAACTTGGCAAAACTATGACATATTTCAGTCACAGTTTCAGACTCTGTCGCGCTGATTAAAACTTGATGTCGAGCTTCAACGACAGACACAAACTAGTTCACAAAAATGTGCAGATAAGTTCTATTCTATGTTTGTTTTGTACTTTTGTCAGAAGCTGACATACATCTCTATATCTCTATTTTTTCCTTCTCATTATATATATGATAATGTTTTTCCTTGTAAAATAGAAAACCCACTTTGAGCCACTGTAAAATGATTTGGTAGTAAGAAAAACCCTTCTCCTTTCATAGCTCATGAATACTATTTTATTGCCCTGTCAGTTTAATATAAACCCAAATAAACCATTTACTTTGAATACATTCGTTTGGCTTTGCTAATTACGACTCCAATGGAAAATCTTATAGCTTGTCCTTAGTGCATCTATAACCTTCATATGGCTTGGCTGCAGATGTTTGAAAATTTGTAAAATAAATAACATACTCACAACTTCATATATAAATACATGGACACACAACTTGAATACACTGTATATATCATGCAAGTACTCTTGATCCCTATCCATCATGCTCACTATTAATATTCTTAGTTTCTGTTAAAGACTTTGAACACTAGTGCACCAATCATTTCATTTTTTCTTATCCATACATTATAATTGATAAAAGGTCGTAAACTTCTCTAGATGAGCATGTTCTTTTATAGCTTGTTTCTTGATGAAAATGTAAACTCCATAGCTTGGTTGTAAATGTTCATTGAAGAAGACAACATGCTCATAGTTTGAATATCTCAAAAATCTTGCATATGTTTGTTCACCTTTTGAGTCCCCATGCTTACTGCTACAATACTTCGCCATTGCACGGTCACTATCAGTATTATTTCACCAGTCACATTATTTTGTTGTCTTAGTGGCTTTTATTAACACAACCACTGCTATTTTGTCCTTTATTGACATAGTCACCATTGCTGTATTAGCTTCATAGATGGATCCGAGTCCTCAAAACTCACATTAATGCCTTTTAGCCACTGTCAGTTATCCCTTTATTGTAATGCATCATTCATTTTATTTTCTTCAATACCACACATGAATAAGCACAGTTACTTTGAATTGAATTCAATACTAAAAATAAAGAACATCTTAAGACTTACTGGTACATATTACCAAACTTGAACATAGTTCTCTTTTTTAATCTAAATCTGAACTTTTGAAATAAGAAATGCAAAAGATTAAAAATGTTTTTTTACTATCAATGAAGTTTGAGCATGGGCTCGTGACATTCAAAAGACATCAGAATGCAATTTAATGAAGTTCGAGAACAGGCTCGTGACATCCACTAAATACAAATTGAAAACATTTTTATAACTCTAAAGCTCAATTCTGAAGCATTTGTCTTTTTACGAGCAACAACAATGCATTGATTTGAATTTGTACTTTGAATTAAGAAATACTATTTGAGCATGATATTTAAAAGTATGCAATACTAGTGATTATGTAGTTGTATCTTGGTATTTGGATCATGACTATTTTGTTACTTTTGGCAGTTTGCTGTGATATTTTGGAGTGCACCATACTCTGCATCTTTTCCTCTATGACTATGATGTGAAAACCAATCAGTTTGAAACACTGCAAAAAAATTCTATTAAGCTCTTCAAACAACAACATTATAACTTGTTAGATTAGTGAACATAATAAATAATTCAGTTTATGAAAATGCCAAAAATGACACTTGTGAATCAACATTCAGACCATTATGTTCACTAATCTAACAAGGTCCTACAACTTCTAAAAAAGGTTTCTCAGTTGGAAACACCAAGTCCCTTTCATTCATATATTTGGTTTATAAAAGGATGACATATATCAGAATAACCATAAATAGTAAAAGGTTTCATGTTTAGAAAATAAGTCCTTTTAATACTACCTTTCACTTATTGTGGATACAAATTTCCTTATTGCATTGAATTTACCAGATAGATATGCAGCATTGAAAGAATTGATTGTCACTGTATGTTGTTTATGTTTCATGCATTTCTTAGATCCAACAAGATCTAACACCACTTCCTCTCTCTTATGTAGGTGAAAACCCTAAAAACTTAATGCAGATGAAGGCTTGGACTTGAGGACCTAGGACCTGACAGACAACCAACTGACAACAAAAAAAAAGGCAATGCATGGGACCCCTACTCCATACTTCTATCATGCTTTATATTTTGCAAATGTACTCTTTGATTGACATGAAATATGAAATATGAAAAGACACTTGTATACTACATTCATTTTGAATGCACAATGTAATGATCAGTTATGATTTTGAAATTTGAAATGTGATCATTACTTAGAGTACAATAATGAAATTTGATAATGAATGCAATAATGAAATGTTAATTAATAAATACCTGAAAGCTAGTATTAATTGGACCCCTAAAGATGAAATCTTTTCCTATTTATGTTTATTCTATTGTATGCTGTAGTTTTGAGTAACATTTTTGGTGACTTCTGCTGGATGTCTTCCTGCTAGACATGACCTATAGACCTTATCATTGGGAAACAGAGTTAGAAAACTAGAAACCATGAATGCAACCATTATTGAAATGAAAATGCATCTAATCTAGGCCCATGCAACCTAGAGACCTAGTGCTTGGACATCACTTATTGAAATGAAAACTAGACCTAACCTATCCCTCAAAGAAAAGCTTGAGGTGAATTACATTAAATGGAATCTGCAGAACTTCTCCATCAGTTGTAGACAACTGAAAAGCATTATTTTCTTTGTAGGCTGTAATAACAAAAGGGCCTAACTAATTTTTTTTCAAATTTATCATGCTTGCTTGGTCTGCTCTTTAGCACATCCCACTAGAGTACTAAATCTCCTTCCTTGAAATCCCTAGGTGTAGTTCTCTTATCAAAAGATCTTTAATTTTGTGCTTGTCTTAACTCCATAGTTTCCAATCCTTTTCTCCTTTCTTCTTCAAGTTGTAGCAATTGAACATATCTCATCTTAAGAGGATCTTCCTCTTCAAACAACATCATTTGATCAACTAGCTGTAAAGCTGGAAATTCTATAGAAATTGGCAATTTGGCCTCTTTACCATAAAGCAGAACATAGGGTGAATTTCCAATAACCTATTTAGGTGTGATTCTATCCAACCATAGGGTTGCCTTTAGTTTAGAATGCCAATCTCTTTTATTTTCCTGCAAAGTCTTTTTGATTATCCTAATTAGGTTTTTATTAGTAGACTCGGCAAGACCATTACCCTAAGGATAATAGTTAGAAGAAATATTTAGATAGATGCCATTTTCAACAGCCCACTTTGTTATAGCTGAACCAACAAAAGCTAAAGCATTATTTGAGATAATTGACTAAGGTACACCAAACTTGGTTATAATATCATCATAGAACTTCAGCATAGCATATCCAGTAGACTCCTTCAATGCATAGCCTTAGTCCATCTTGTAAAATAATCTATAGTAGTCAAAATTCATTTATGTCCTACACTTGAATTAGGATTTATTGGACCAATAAAGTCCACTCCCCATTCATTAAATGGATGATCCACAATAATTGGCTTCAATTGAAATGCTGCCAGCTTTTTCTTTCCTACAAATAGAGCACACTTTTGACATTTTCTTGCCCAAGAATGAGCATCTTTGAATAAATCTGGCCAGTAATAGCCATCTCTTAAAATTTTCCAAGCTATACTTTTAGGACTGAAATGTCCTCCACAAGATCCATCATGAAATTAAGATAAAATCCTATCTTGATCAACTAAATCAATGCACTTAAGAAGTATACCAGAATAATCCTTCCTATAAAGAATACCATCAATAAGAACATAAGGAATAGATTGTAACTTGTAGAACCTTCTTTTGGGTTTATCAAGACTGTTTGGACATTGTCCAGTCTATAGAAATCTAGCCGTATCTTATAACCAGAATGCTGAATCATTAAATAACATAGTATCACCTTGGAGTAAGGTAGCCTCTTTAGTGACTTCAATCTTGTCATCTTCATTTTTTCATCTGAGCACACAAGCCTTTTCCTCTAACCAGCTTGGTCACATGAATTTTCACATCATATTCCATAACCCTTGTTATCCAACTTGCTCTCTTTTCATTAACATCTTTGTTCAACAAGAACTCTTTAATGCTAGGATGTGCAGCCATTAGATGTTCTTTATTCCTAGCAACCAAATGCTTAAACTTCTTTCAAGCTTTAATGATAGCTAATACATGTTTTTCAACAAAACTGTACCTTTTCTCGTAATCATCCATACCTTTGCTGAAAAATGTAACTGGCTGCTCCTATTTTTCTTCAATCTTTTGAACCACCATTGCTGAAATAGTGTCAGAACCACCATAAGCATATAAAATAAAGTCCTTATTAGAATCAGGATTAATTAAGGTAGGGGCTGATGACAAAGCCTGCTTAATTTTTTCAAAACTCCTCTTTCCCCCATCAGTCCAACTGAAAGGTACATCTTTCTTCAGCATAGCAGTCAAAGGTTTCAACAAATTTGCAATATCAGGGATAAAGTGTCTAAGAAAATTTATTCTCCCAATAAAACTCTACAATCCTTTCTTATGTTTTGGTAATGAAAGTTCCAGACTTGCATGAGTCCTCTCAGGATCAATAGTTGTACCTTCTTTAGACACTTGATATCCTAAAAACTTACCTTCATGGATTTCAAAAATAGATTTCTTTGGGTTAAGAGAGATTCCAAACTCTTTGCATCTCTGTAAAACTTGTCTCAGATGATCTATGTGCTAGTTTGTAGCCTTACTGTAAATTGTAACATCATCTAGGTATACTAGAACAAACTTATACATCAGATTCTTGAAAGCCATGTCCATTGCTTTCTGAAAGGTAGCCCCTGCATTTGATAATCCAAATGGCATTCTTTTGTAAGCCATTGTACCCCATTTAGTTGTGAAAGCTATTTTAAATTGATCAGATTCTTTAACTAAAATCTGGCTGTAACCAGAATACGCATCTAAAAGTGAGAATCTCTCAGAACCTAAGACATATTGTAAAATTTTTTCCATGGAAGGAAGAGGGTGTCTATCTTTTATAGATGCCCTATTAAGGTCTCTAAAGTCCACACAAAGTCTTATCTCTCCATTATTTTTCCTTACTGGAACTAAGTTGGAAACCCAGGATGTGTGCTTGATTAGAAATATGATACCACCATCCAGGATTTTTCTAAGCTCTTTTAACATTAAAGGTTCTAACTTGGGGTTTATGGGCCTTTGCCTTTGTCTAATTGGCTTAGCATTTGGCTCTAATTCTATGGTATGCTGGGTTAATTGAGGATCAAATCCTTTTAGATTAGCATAATCCCATGCAAACACATCATTAAATTCTTTGAATAACTTAATAAACAACTTTTTTTCTTCAGGAGAATTTATCTTACCAACCTTTAAACACTTGTCTCTAAAAATTTCCACTTCTTCATAGTGATCTTATTTGATCAACAGGCTGGTTTTATTCCTTCTGAACTTATCATCAGAGTTGAAAGTTGACTCCAAGATGACCAATCCTTTTGGAAGCTTATATGTCTTCAGCTGAATGATTTGATCTTCCATTTGCTGATTAAGTTTATCATTTTTAGGAGCTGAAAAACCATCTGTTTCAGTCATAAAAATTAAAATATGCTCATTAGTAATGAAAACTTTCTAATTAGTATCATTATCTAGGTTAGATGGCCTAACAACAATCTTGACATGTGACTAGTTTGAAATCTGCCCTTTATTTTTAGAAATTGAAACATGTGCACCAATACTAGCTAGCATATTTGCATGCTGATTTCTCTTTCTAGGAATAGAAATAAGGTTAAATGCATCAAAATCATCTAGAATTTCAGATGCTCTGGACTTATACATCTTTAAAAGATAATTTTTAATAGTATTGATACCTCTCACCTATTTTACTATCAACTCACTATCCCCAAATGCCCTCAAACATTTGATTCCTCTTTTCCTTGCCCAATCTAGACCCTGAATCAGACCTTCATATTCAGCCACATTGTTAGAAGATAGAAAAGATAATTTGTATGCAACATAGAACTTATCACCATTAGGTGAAACTAACATAACCCTTGCACCAACACCATCTTTATTCTTTGATCCATCAAAATACAAATCCCATAATTGGTTAGATAATTGAGATTCAGTATCTAGATCTTTTATCAAATTAGGAAAAACTGCATCATACTCTAAAATCATATAGTTACCAAAATCAACATCAAGCATATCATCATTTTGATCATTTCTAGTGGCCCATTCATCCAAAACAATATTAGGATACTCCTTTGTTTGTGTGTTATAAGATAAATAATCCTTAATTTCATCTCAATCCATAATCAAAACTTGCATTAATAGGGCTAGGATTGTAAGGCTCTATGTGATCTTTGGCCAATAACTCTAATTTTATGGTTACCTTAGTACCATATCTAGTTTTGAAATATAAGTGAGACCAATCTGATGAGAAATAACCATCTATTTTAGCTACTATAAAGTCTCTTGACAAACACATAGGAAAAAATGGTGGCAAACCTATGACATAGATATCTTGAGGTATTGAGAAATTTGGACAGGAGTGTAAGGTCAAACTTGCATTTTTAACAACCCCTAAAGTCTTGAGTGAAGTACCATCAAGCTGGACTACACCTTTCTCAAGAGGTTCATACTTTCAACCCAACAAATTTGCTATTTTCTTAGGCATGACAGTGTTGGTTGCACCACTCTCTACCATACAATTGTGCACTAATTTGTTTCCAATAATGAATGAAACATAAAAAGGAAGAGGCTTATTATTTGTAGGTTTCTTACCTTCCTTTTCAGTTGTCTTTTGAACAATTGCTACCTTTTTATCAATTGTTACTGCTCTTTGCTTCAAATTTGTAGCCTTTTTATTTTCTTGAACTGCTGGTTGCTGAACATTAGCAGGCTTCTTTTCCTCTTTAGTTGTCTTTTCTTGAACTTTAGCAGGCTCTGAATTAGCCATAACCATTGTAGGAGGTTGTTGTATAGCTTACTATGAACTAGCTATCAACATGGACAACTCTTCCTTTAAAATTTCAGCCTGTCCTAGAATAGCTAAAGTTTCCCTCATAGACAAGGTTACATTCATTTTCTTCATAGTATCAACAATATTATAGGGAACAACAAATTGTACCTTTTGTGGAGATCTAGGAGAACCTTGATCAACATTATTTTGATTTTGATCCTTATTAGATGAAGAAGATGGATTCTTTAAAATTGAAACTGGTGAAGAAGGTACATTACCAGCTGATTGATCTGACTCAAGAGCTCTTTTTTTGGCTTTGGTATTTGTTGAAATGGGTGAATCATCATTCAGAACACAAAACTCCTCCTCTTTCCAATTTAAGAAACTAGTATCCATAACACTCTGATGCAATTGTTGTTGTACCTCCTCAATAGACACATTCCACTGTGAATTCATTTCATTTTGGACTATAAGAGCTTGGTGAAGAACCCCATTAGAACATGTTGACTAATCATGAGCTAGATTGCATGGAAAAAACCAATCAGTAGCAATGTTATTTTGACTAGGAACAATACCCCTAATAGTATTCAGAGGTGTAGGATTGTATGGCTTAGTAGGCCTCTGATTCCAATTCTATCTATTTGCATTAGTATTTCCTTGGAATTGCTGCCTATTTGCCTAATAATTGGGTTGATTAGGATATTGGGATGAGGAACCAGCATACTAATTTTGAGCTATACAATTTTTCTATGCTTGGTTCCTTTTTAAGGTCACTAACTCATTACCAAAAGATTGCAACAAAATCTCTATCTTTTGTTGGCTATCTTTAATACTCTATAATTCATTCAGAGGAACAGTAGGGACTACCTCCAGGGATTTAAATGATGGGACAATAAATAGAGGTGGAACTATCAATGACATATTGGATTATATACTTGGAAAGAAAGGGATAGGTGGCCTAGGAGCTATCTATCCTACCTAAATAAGACTATTCTTTTCCCTAATAGTGGTATCAAAAGCTAGGGGAAATGAAGTACCCCCCATAGATTGAATCATAACAGAAATATCACTATTCAAATTCTTCAAATAATACAAGAAATCATATTCAGTTGAAGGTCTTACCGTAACAGGAATCCTATTCCAAGTCTATTGGAAACAGAGATTAAAATCACTCATTTCCTCTTTTGGAGCCCTCTTGATAGTCATGAATTACTCCACCAAAGACAAGTTGTCAGAATTGTCCTCAAAGAATTTAGAAAGCCTCTCCCACAAAACATCCCAAGTAGGAATAGAGTCCACCGGAAGGGTTCTAAACCAATCAAGAGCTTTACCCTTCAGTGATGCATCCAATAGCTTCAAAGCTACATCTTCCACCATGATATAATGGACATTGCAAAGAGTAAAAGCATCTTTGATATGCTCAATGGCTATTACTTATCCTTCTCCAGTAAATGATGGCAAGATTTTCAAAGAATCCAATGGAATTTCATTATGATTTGCAATCCTCAAAAGGACTACCTTGATCAAAAGGCACAAATGGAATATTTCTTGCCATTTCTTAATGTGTTGTATTAAAACTAGCTGGTGGAGTCTGATTTGATAATGGTGGATGCTGAGGAACATCTTTTCTTTGAGATACTCCAAGATCTTAAAAAATCTCCTATTCTGAATTAAGAAATTCAGTGCGGTAAGTGGGAGGAGTTGAACTTCTCTCAGATCTTAACTTCCTTGGTCTCCCTGGTCTTCTACCTCTTTGAATAGGCTGAACAAAAATCTCTCTAGGACCTCTAAGCTCTCTTTGAATAGTTCTGCCTCTCCTAGTGAAAGACAAATATAAATACTCAAATTCTTTAACACTCCTTGTTTGGATTTGATTCATGTATAACAAGGTCCCACCGGGCATGCCAAAAATTGTTTAGCTTTATAATTACCACCCCAACTCAGGCATTATGGCTACATAGTACTTCTATCCTAACAATGGAAACCTCCTCGAGTTGTGGGTGGACTGTGATTTAGGAGGAGTCTCTAAATTCTAGACCGGTTCCTATTTGATATGGGATATCACCTCCTGATTGAAACTTGATAGGAAAAGGGAAGAAGGAAACTTTAAAAATGAAAGTAAATAGCGGTGATACGCCAAAAATGGAATCAAATTCTTCTTGAGAAGTAAGACTACAATTCCAACTCATATATCAAAGCTTTGATACTTCAAATCTCTGTTCAACGTATAGGCTAAAAGATCTCACTACTAGGGTTGAACCACAAATAGCTTAACCAGTCAACAAACATATGTTTTCCATACAAGGTTTGAATTATTGCTCACCTTGAGAAGGAATATTGATTCATTCACTTCTCTTGGATAACAACAGAATAGACACTTGCAAAGAAAGATGAAATCATGATTTTGAAATTGAAAACTCCAAAATATGGGCCAATGAATCATATGCTTTATTCTCCTCAAAATCTGACAAAGTGGTTACAAAAATGATCTCCAAGGCATAAAGGAACAATAAGTTCACTTTTATCCCTGTCTCCAAAACTTGCTACCCCTCAATTGATAATCAAAATCAGTTTTATACAAGCCTAAAGCCTCAAATTAAAAAATCTAAGCCTCTAAAAATTGCCCTAATTCATCTAAAGATTATTCCAAAAACTTAGCCTATGAAGACTACTACTATAAATGCCCTAAATGTTGGCTTATAAAGGATATAAATACTTTGTACATTATATTACCAACATTTACCTTATTTAAATTCTAAATAAAATTAAAAATTAACAAAACCTACACTACCCTAACTTAAGAAATAAATCCCTAAGTATAAAAATGCTAAGTGGAAGAGGGTCGACATGACCACTCTTCCCACTTGCATACTATGTGAAAGTAAGGGAGTGAGGTAGCATTGTTGACAATCTCGAGGCCTGCAAGATGTAGAGATATGCTTTAATGGCATTCAATGTATTTTTTGTGGCGACTCAAAAATATCAAAACCACTTATAGTCTCGAAACTAGTGTTATTGTTGAGCTTCCTTGAGAAGAAATAGGAAGAAAAGAAACCCTAACAGCAAGGAAACTTTGGCAAAAATTTTCCATCCTGCTCGGCATGAACAGTATGAAGTTCTCAGTTTGAATGATTTAATCCTGACATTAGACCTGGACTGAGAGTTTGAAGGTTCAGGTTCTTATTGTGATGTAGAGATCACTTTTCTTTTTCTTTGGCATACGATTATAGTTTCATCTCTGAGCTTTGAAGCTTGGCTTATGATATAGAGCTCTGGAATAAAACTCACAGTCCATGAGTAACATACAAGGGCTACAACTCTTTCCTCGGCTTAAAGATGGTATGTGAATGTTTGTTTCTTTGAGCTTTGACTAATGCTTGAAGCCTATCATTCATGGGGTTGTAGTTGATGTATCCTTTAAGCTTTATGTATGGGACTGAGATTGATGCTTGACTTAGGGCTCCCCTTTTAGCTTGTAGTTGTGAAAGATTAGCTTACGGCCTATTCTTAACACTTGACCTTGAAGTCGCACCTGCCAAGATAGTGACTCAACCTTTAATTCAAGTTCTCTCATGTCATGGCTTGACTATAAATGAATAGCTCACGGCTGTGAGGACCTTGTAACATGAAGTTATAGCCTAGCTGTAACTTGACTATGAGCCCTTCTATTTCTCACCATGATCACTTTATGACTCAAAGCTTGAAGTCTCAAGCTCACTGAGACTCCATCCATGACTAACTGTTCTTCATTCTCACTGTGATCTCTCTCTTCAGTTGATTGGTGAGCTCAATCACTCTCGACTGGTAGAGTTTTAGTATGAAATTTGTTTATTACTACCTTTATTGATATGGGTTTTTGCATCCTTGACATTGTACCACAAATTGTGGGTTTCCTTCAGTTATCTTGGCCTAGCCTAAGCCGTGACTGAAATATGAGAAAAATATAAACTCAACACAACTATGACATCTTTCAGTCACAGTTTCAGACTTTGCCAAGGTGACTAAAACTTGATGTTGAGCTTTAACAATAGACACAAACTAGTTCACAAAAATGTGCAGATAAGTTCTATTCTCTGTTTGTTTTTGTAATACCCCAAAAATGGGCTATAGGTTCATTAACCTCCTATATCGACACACCAAATGAAATTGACATCAAAGTCCTAACCTAAGGCACATCGGCACATTATCGAATCTTAATTGATTATCCTAAATTCTGCATCGGGGAATATTCCTAGTAATATTCCTAATTATCCTAATTATCTTTGATTTAATGATTATTTGGTGATAAATCCTATTTATCCTAAAGTTTGATTAATTGAATATTCCCAATATTTAATTAATTAGATTTAATTCTGCCACTTAGTTATTTAGTTGAAGTTAATTCTATTTATTCCTAAATTGTATTATTTAATTTTGACAATAAATCCAAAATTCTATGAATAATTGATTAAATTCTTATTTAATTAATTAATGCAAGTTGTCAATTTTTAATAATATTGTTTTTGAATAAAAGTTTGAAAAATAATTGATTAACCCATAAATCTATTATTTTATTTTTCAAAATCAGTTAAGATGGAAATAAATCACTTTATTATTAAAATAATTCATATTCAAACATGCACAATCAAGAAAAGCAGACAACTATCAATTATCAATTAAAGCTAAACTCTATTTTGAGTTAAACTCTACTTTTACATGTTTTTGTGAGTTAAATATCCTTTATTTAAAAATAACTCAAAAATCAACTTGAGTTATTTGAGTGATTTATGGCTTTTTTTCATGCACCTCCAAAGCCCTAGATTTCTATAAATTAAGGCTTCATCTCTTCATTATCAATCCATCCATCCACGAATTGCACACTCACGCTATCGAATTGGAGACTAAAGAATCGATCTTGAGAATTCGAGTTGTTGTGAGATTTTCATTTGTTATTGCATAGTTTTCATATCATTTCTTAGCTTAGTTTGCATATCAGTTTTCCATATCATTGTTAGCATAGATTCATATCAAGTTTTCATTATCATAATTGCACAGAAAAACTAAAAAAATAGATTAATTGCATTCATTTCATGTCTAGATTTTGCATTCAAATCCTTCGTTTAGGTGTCATCAAGGTCACTGATCTTGGTATAATCTGAGAATACATACTCACATCTACTAGAAGGTACTTAATCGCCTGGTTGGTTTAGTTTCAATTATTGCACGGTTTCAATTTCAACTAATCTCTAATATTTTACAGAAGTGTTGTGTCTACAGAATAGGTACAAAATTCACACACACATGGCGCCCATCGTGGGGCCCTGAAATGGGTTTCCCTTCAAATTTTATCAATTCCTATCATTTCTTATCTTTTTCTATTCCTAGCTACAATTTTATTCTCTGTCTGTACAAATTTTGTATGAGTTTTGTTAGAAACTCATACCAGGAAATACCCACTATCGTACGATAGTTGATTTGATCGAGGATCACATAAGTAGAAACCCACTATATTCTAGAAGCTTGATTGTTGTTTGATCTGATACCCATTATTGTATGATTTTCTAGACTATCATGTGGAAGGTAACCCACTGTTGAACCAGTTTTAGTGCCAGGGTTCAATTGTTGTTTCACTTTTTTAGGCAGTTTGTCAGATTTGGTTTTCAGATTTTGACTAACAGTTAACCCTAACAATTGAACCTCTCTATTTTTGATTGATTTTCATTGGTTTTTGATTTGAAAAAGTGCATGAATTGCTAAAAATAGGTAAAAATATACTAAGTGCATTGTGAGGAATTCAGGTAACCTTCTCAGCTGATAACATTTTGATTTGGATTAAAATGAACATCTTGCATGTCTAGCTTGAGTGCCTTTCTTTTCCATATCACACATTTCATTTGGGCTCTAAAAATGAATATAAATTTGCTTTTAGCATCTTTGTTACACAGTAAATAGGCCCTATGAACACTATTCATGGCTCTTGAGAGAGTGAGTTTCCATCAAAACTCTTCTCAACAAAGGAACCCTTGTAGGTAGGGAGGATGCTGAGGGAGTCTCACATTCCACTAGATCTACGTGTCTTCAACTTTTGATCAAGGCATTCTCTCTCCGAAGAGTTTGATAGATCATAAGGGGTTGATGTCATAGATATTTGTGAGATAATCTTGGTCTTAGTGTGTCGAATTAATCTGTCTACTTTGTTTGGGTTAAAAGTGAAAAGGCTAGGGGATTATGCTCTACTTCCTTTTTGGATAGTACCAGAAACCCAAATCCTTGAATCTGGAACCAATCTCCATGTGGTATATCTTGTGAGTCACCTTTAGAGAGGGTTAACTGTAGTGGACATTCCCTTAATTGGGTCAACCATGTTGATGCAACCTCAAGCGGTAATAGC
This sequence comes from Chamaecyparis obtusa, assembly GCA_027943335.1. Taxonomy (NCBI): domain Eukaryota; kingdom Viridiplantae; phylum Streptophyta; class Pinopsida; order Cupressales; family Cupressaceae; genus Chamaecyparis; species Chamaecyparis obtusa. The sequence continues at coordinate 132,024 of BSBK01006417.1, forward strand.
CATTTTCATCATGGTAGTGACAACTACTATATAAATGTCACGTTGGAAGAAATCTCCATAGGTGTGGTCTCTTGTTGGGCTGTCAGATCTCCCGAATAGATCCTAAAGATTAAGTTCTCAGACTGTGTCAAAACCCCGGTGTGCCTGGATTGGAGTTCACCCTCTCGGATCATAAAATTTGTAGCGTCATATGATTACTAAAAACCCTAGTGAGGCTAAATTTTCATTTTCTAGGAATATGTGTGTTAATGCAAAACTTTTTGGAACATACACAATTAGCACTTCTAAGGGTTAGCACAAATAAGTCACTTGATTGTTCATGCACAATGTTGCTTTTGCCCTTGTTCATTAGTTTCAAACATGCTTGAAATCACTTGCTTGTTGTTTTTCATGCTTGCTTATCTATCTGGTTACTGAAAACAAACAAATCTATTACAATCCTCAAATCTGAACATTGAAATTTGCAAAGAATCTGAAACTAAAAACCCAAAATTTTTAAAAATTGAAGTAAAACACCTTTTTGGAGTCAACAGTCATTTTGTAAAGTCAGAAAGTCATATGACTTTTGGTTATTGTCATTTCAAAACCCCCAGATTGTCATATGGTATCAGGTATATTGTTGTATAAGTTTTGCTACCAGTCATTTTCAAAAATCAATTTCCCTATTGTCAACTATCGTACGAGCTTGTCAATTGTCATTTCATGCTATACCCACTATCGTATGAGCCTACAAAGAGTCATTTGAGAAATTTCAAAAGGTTTTTAGAACTATCAGAGACCCAGCTTTTCCAGCCTATTTCCAGAATCTGTCAAACAAATCACTATGTCAGGAACATAGCAGAAAATACCAAGAATCCAATCATTTTCCTAAAGTGGCCTTTTGAATCTGATTTAGCCTTCTATTTAATTGATTTGAGTCTTTATCATCTTGTGTCAAAACCTTGTCATAACTATCAATCTTCAATCATTTATCAAAATGACTAAGTGTTGTGAACTCATGTCCGCTATCTTTTGGGAGTCTACCCATACATCCAAGGCACAGTATCCCTCATCTAAGTCAAATCTATGCTTCAATCAATCAAACCTTGACAAGGTTGTGTCATCTGGTCATCTTGATTCAATTCATTCTTCAGTTGTCTTCATCTTATTCTTTTGCTTCACCCAAGGTTAATGGTGGAAACTAGAGCTTCCTCTCACAAGAAATCAGGAGAAGCACTTGACATCGGTGCTTTGTCTACTCACGTAGGACCAACTCTTGAACAACTCTACAATTTTGGTCTTTACGAAGATGACGGTGCTGGCAACCTTCGATTAAAAACTAGTTAAATTCCTCCATCAACTCACAGAGGTACCAAAAAAACTCCACATCAATTTATCCCAGGTAGAACTCCTACCATGTCTCAAGAAGGGACAAAATTGGGCTCTCAAAGAGCTCACTCTCAACATGGTGTAGATCAAGAACCCACACCTAAAGAAATTGCTCAATATCAAAATGATGATAACTTCAAACGAATGATGAAGTATTTCTTGAAATAAGACAGAGAGGCATACTTTTTGCAATTAGCTCATCAAGGGGCTAAACTTCCTCCCAAATTTAATGTTGAAGATATCATTACACATTAGGAAGAAACTCCACTCATAGCTATGATGAAATAGATGCATGCCATGCAAGTCAAGCTTAATAACCTTGAGAAAGAAAAGGAACCCAAGGAATTCTCCATGGAGGCCTTATGTCCTTTACCATTTGACAAAGACTTGTACATGCCACCATTCCAAAAAAGAGTGGAGATGCCTAAGTATGATAAGTATGATGGACACTCGGATCCCCAAGATCATGTCAGAGAATTTTGTACACAATCTATGGAGTTCATGCACAAACCAACCTATCTGATGCATCTCTTCCCTCAATCTCTAGGGGGAGCAACCATTCATTGGTTCTCTAGATCTTCTTCTACTATCAAAACTTTCAAGGAGTTGATCAGATTGTTCTATCAACAATAATCCTACAACATTCAACATCAAGTCACCATGATTGATATTTGTAATCTCAAGCAATATCCAGGAGAACCATTCCTAACATTTCTCAAGAGATGGAGGAAGAAATTCTCTCTATATGCTAGACCTATTCCAGAAACCAAGAAACTAGAAATCTTCATCAATAATCTTGTCCCAGAGATCAACTATCCTTTACAAATGCAAGATCATACATCTTTTGATAAAATGGTTGACAATGCAATCAAGATTGAAAAAGTACTTGTGAAAAAAGGAGAAATCACACTTCAAAAAGACAAGTACAAATCAAGATCCAGTTCTAAAGACAAGAATAAAAATTGGAACAAGAATAAAGGCATTGTCATAGATGGTGTTATTGATACTATCCATGCCCCATCAAAGGCACCAACTTTCAATTTAATTATTGGTACCCAAGCCATAAAAGCTTCAGAACAAAAGGTGCCTGAATCATCTCAAAAGAAGCCAAAGTATAAAAAGTGGTCCGCTGATAATAAAAAAATGTTCACTCCTCTTGGAGAATCTTTAGAATTAGCTATGAGAACTCTATTGGCCAATAACATCATCTCTTTGCCTAAAATTTGACCACCTGATTCTGAGCCTAAACCAAAATGGTGGAGAGAGAATGAATTCTATGATTTCCATCAGGGTAAAGGTCACAAAACTAATAACTACTTATGCTTGAAACATACTATTCAAGATCTGATTGATAATGGAGATATCACCATTGACAATCGTAAGAGAAATAATGATCATACAACATTCACAGAACCATTTCTGAAACATGGTCAAGAAGTCTCATCTTCTCAACCTAATATGGGGGCAAAGGTCAATTATGCTTACCCTAGTAATAATGCTATTATCAATATGGTTGAACCTTGTCTCTCTGAACATTGCAATGTCATCACAATTATGCGAAGAGATAGAGATCATTCTTCAGCTAATGTAGTTACTCGATCACAAGCTCAGGCACATCTGAATGGACAAATCCAAGATTCATCACATGTCCCTAAGATGCCCTTCAATTTTTCTTCCGCTTCCAAATAGAAGGTTGTTTCTAAATCTTCCAATCCTAAAGATACAAGGCCAACATCTTATAGCATGGCTCAACAACTCCAAAACACTAATGTGAAAATCTCCATGTTTGAGTTGCTTTGAATATCTCCAGCTCATAGAGCCATTCTAGATAAAGATTTGCTCGAATCCAATGTTCCTGATGACCTTGATTTAGATAGGTTCCAAACTATGGTTGGACATCTTACATCTCCGTAGTATATAACCTTTTCAGAGGAAGATGAAAACTCCTTGAGTCACCCACATAACCAAACCTTGCATATAGAAGTCTTGATCCAAAACCGTAGAGTCAAACATGTGTTGATAGATGGATGCGCTGGCCTAAACATTTGTTCTTACAGCTTGATCACACAATTGGGATTTTCAGAATTGGCCATTGATCCTAGAAAGAAAATAACTATCAAAGCCTATGATGAACAAGAAAGATCTTCTAAAGGCACCATTGTCTTACCCATTAGAGCAGGTCTAGTTATCAAAGATACTATATGTCAAGTTCTTGATCTACCTTTGGCTTACAACATTCTTCTAGGGAGACCATGTATACATGAGATGAAAGCTATTACTTCTACATTTCACCAATGCTTGAAATTTCCTTATGAAGGAGTAGAGGTCACTATTCTAGTAGACATATCCACCACTTGCAATACATTGAAGGAAAGTGCAAATAAGCTTGTGCCTAATAACAGAGAATCTTCCATTGAACCAACTAAAGAAGCATCCACATCTAAAATGAAAGATCTTGCAAAAGAGGTTAATATCAAAGAAAATAGTATGGGAGAATATACTATGGAGCTAGTCTTATCTTTGACATCTCTCCCTATCTCACCTAAGTCTTATGGATAATCTTTGAAACAATCCAAACTAGATTCTAAAGAACCTCTTGAGGCATATAAAAAGAATTTTGTAGCAGAACAAGTCTCCAAGAAAGAATTTGAAGAGGATGAAGTTGTGCTTGCATGGCTATACAAAGATGAATCTGAATTCCATGATATTCAAACTAGTAACTCAGTAGTATCAAAAGATCCTTCTAAGTCATATGGCCCAGGAGATAAATTTATAGCTAAGATGGGATATTTAGGTAAAGGACCTCTAGGAGTTAGAGGAGAAGGTCTTATAACACCTATGCCACATACTGGTAGAGAAAATAAAGACAAACTTGGCCTAGGATTTAAAAAGAAACCCTTTCACCTCAAAGGTAATTGTTGTCATGTCATAGAGCAGATCACACCAAGTGAACCCCTTCTTAAGAAGGAAGAAACTGAACCATCAGATAGTGATTTAGACAGCTCAGAACTCATCCCATATGAAAAATTGCCTAAGGAGATCAAAGACCTTCTTGATGATAAAGATGATCCAATAAAAAGAATTAATGTAGTAGAAACACAAGAACCTACTATTAATCAAGAGATAGTTGCAACACAAGAACCAACTAATCTCAAAAATAATCAAGAAGAGGAAGGTGGTAGTTTTTCTGAGATAGATTCTCATGAGTATGAATTCAAATCAGAATCTGAGGGTAACCCTTCTTGGGGTATTCATTCTAACTTTACTCATGTTCTTAGATTTCCTAGAGGCATAGATGAAGAATCTAATGACTATGAATGGGGAGCCATTCCATAAGAAGATGAGCTTATTATAGAGAAACATGTTGATGTTATTCACCAATATGCATCTAAACCCAATGTAAGTTTAGAGTGACATGCTGAACCTATTGAGTTTGATCCACCTATGGCTGAATTGGACTCCCACAATGACATTGAGCCTATTCACAAATTGAATTTCTTAAGTTGTAATATCAACTTTGACCTCGAGCATCAGGTTAGGACCAATGATGATAGATCCATATCCATAAACACTATCTCCCAATCTTTCCCCCCTTTGACTATCCAATATCCAGAACTTATTGATCAAACCTCCACAAATCCAAGCCAGGGTATTTATACCTTCTTGAATGACTATGCCCTTGGTTTCTACCTCAATGTAGTTGAGCCTATGAGTACTTCCATCAGTGAACTAAGCGTTAGCATGATGGAGTCAGACATCAAGTATCTTAGTCAGAAAAATAAGAATAAAAAGAAAAAGAAAAAGAGTTCTAAGGGTGAAAACCAATTTGTGGCAATCTTAGAACCTACAAAAGTAAAAATAAAAGACATATCTAAAGGTGAAAACCTCTTTGAGGCACCTAAGGATGAGATATTTGATGTCCTTCTGAGTCATTTATAGGATAAATCTCTAGTTCTAATTGAGCCCATTCAATCCATCAACTCAGGAATAACAGAAGAGCCACAATTGATTCATGTAGCACAATCTTTATCAGAAGAAGAAAAGCAAAAATTCACAACATTCTTAATAGAGAAGAAGATCAACTTTGCAAGGAAATATTCAGATATGCCAAGATTGGATCCTAATCTTATAATGCATCATTTATCTATAGGTCCAAATGTCAAACCTATTAAACAAAAGTTAAGAAAGATGCATCCTCATGTTGCACTCTTGGTCAAAGCTGAATTAGAGAAGCTCCTAAAAGTTGGACTCATCCGAGTTATTGACTATGCAGAGTGGATCTCTAATATTGTACCTATTTCAAAACTAGATAAATCAATCAGAGTGTGCACAGACTTTAGAGATGTGAATAGAGCATGCCCTAAGGATGATTTTCCACTACCTAACATTGATATGATAGTGGACATGACTGCGGGCTTTGAGATGTATTCTCTAATGGATGGTTTTTCTGGGTATAATCAAATAAAAATTTCTCCAGAGGATCAAGAGAAAACTGCTTTTACATGTGCATGGGGCACCTTCTGTTGGAATTTCATGCCATTTGGGCTTTAAAATGTTGGTGCTACATATCAAAGAGCAATGACATCTATTTTCCATGACATGATGCATAGGACTATGGAGGATTATGTTGATGATACTTTAGCAAAATCTATGCTTAGGGCTGCACATCTAGATGACTTGAGCAAGATACTAGACAGAATGGAGAAATTTAGTCTCAGACTAATTCCTAAGAAGTGTGCTTTTGGTGTCACTTCTGGAAAGCTCTTAAGATACATAGTTTCAAAGAAGGGAATTGAAGTTGATCCAGCTAAAGTAAAGGCTATAATGGAAATGCAACCTCCAAAGAATATTAGTCAAATGAGGACACTGCAAGGAAGATTTCAATCTATCAGAAGATTCATATCACAGCTAGCAGATATATCACAACCTTTTACAAAAATATTACATAGAGGTGTGATCTTTGCATGGAATGAAGAATGTGAGAACAATTGTAATCATATCAAGAAGTATCTATCAAATCCTCCTATTTTGATGCCTCCTATTCATGGGAAACCATTGATCTTATATGTCTCCGCTACAGATACATCACTGGGGGCATTGCTAGCACAACATGATGAGAACAAAAAGGAAAGAGCTATATACTATATCAGTAGAACATTGGTTGCATATGAGAAGAACTATTCAATGATTGAGAAAGCTTGTCTAGCTATGATATTTTCATCATAGAAACTGAGACACTACATGTTAGCACATACCACACAATTGGTAGCTAAGATTGATCCACTCAAGTACCTACTAAACAAAGCTGCCCTCATAGGTAGATTAGCTAAATGGGTTATGTTCTTAAGTGAATTTGACATTGAATATGTGGAAAGAAAGGGTATCAAAGGACAGGTTATTGCCGATCAATTAGTAGATGCACCTATGATTGATGATACTCCAATGCAAATGGAATGTCCAGATTCCTCTATCATGACTCTTTCTTCTAGAGAATGGCAATTATTCTTTGATGGCTCCTATACATAGAATGGGTCAGGCATGGGCATATTGTTCATAACTCCTCAAGGATACTCGATCCCAAAAGCATTTAGATTAAAGTTCCCTTGCACAAAAAATATTGTAGAATATGAAGCCCTTTTGAATGGTATGAAAATAGTGATTGAGTGGAGGGTAATAGAACTACACATTCATGGAGACTCACAATTTGTTATCCATCAAGTCAATGATGTGTACCAAACTAAAGATGAAAAGCTCATTCCTTACAAGAGAATGGTAGATGATTTAAAGAAGTATTTCCTATCTATCACATTTGAGAAAATTCCTAGAATAGAGAATAAGGTTGCCGATGCAATGGAAACACTATCTAATTTATTACAATAGCTTGAACATGAGCTACGCTATGAGTTCCTGGTGGAAGCACTATCCTATCCTGCATATGATTCCCTCAAAACCTGCATCATCTGCACTGTTGTTGGTCATGATTCATCCAGATACAAAAACCTATTCTCCTATCTCCAAGACCAAATCATTCCTGATACCTTCAACCACCATGAAAAGAGACACCTTATCCATAATGCCTCCCGATATGTTATCATTGGTCATGATCTGTAAAAATGAGGTCTAGATTGTACACTACTTAGATGTTTAGAATAGGAAGAGTCTCAACGTGTGTTAGAGGAAGTCCATGATGGTATTTGTGGGTCACACTTGAATGATTTAACACTAGCTCAAAAACTTATTAGGGCTGGGTACTATTGGCCTAAAATGGAGATAGAGTCTATCAAGTTTGCTACGAACTGTCAAAAGTGCCAAGTGCATGGCAACTTAATTCATGCTCTAGGGAGAGATCTTATTCCCTTTACTACACAATGGCCTTTCCACCAATGTGCATTTGATCTTATAGGATCCATACATCCTCATTCTTCTAATGGACATACCCATATAATCACAGTTATAGATTATTTTACAAAATGGGTGGATGTAGTCCCTTTGACATAAGCAACTAGAAAGAAAATATCTATGTTCATCTTGAACTATATCATATGTAGATATGGGATTCCTCATTCCATAATCACAGATAATAGTGGACAATTCAAGAACAAAAACCTAGATGATCTATGTGCCAAATTCAAGATTACCCAACATTGGTCTTCTATCTACTATCCTCAAGGGAATGGACAAGCAGAGGCTTCTAACAAGAATCTATTGAAAATATTGCACTGTACAGTTAATAAAACATTAACAGACTAGCATCTCATGATTAATCTAGCTCTTTGGGCCTACAGAACAAGTATTAGAACACCTACTAGGGCTACACCTTTTGCTTTAGTTTATGGGTCTAAAGCGGTACTGCCTAGTGAGGTTGAAATCCCATCACTAAGAATCAAAATGCATGGTCTAGTAACTGATGATGACTAAAAAGTGTCTAGGTTTCAAGAACTTGAACTACTAGATGAGCATAGATAAGCTGTGTATGATCATCTCAGAGTATATCAGAAAAGAATGTCTAGAGGCCACAACAAGAAAGTCAGACACAGAGAATTTTAGGTTGGTGATCTAGTCTTGAGAGAGAATCCTAAAAATCAATCACATCAAGAATGCAAGGGGAAGTTTGAACCCAACTCTAGTGCCTCTCAACTATCAATGATTGAAGGAGAATAGCTCCGAGAACCAATCAACATTCTCCATTTGAAGAAATTCTATGCCTAAGGCATTTAGTCCATGGTAAAATGTCCTAAAAAAAAATATTAAAAATCTAAAAAAGTCTTGGAAAAATGAACATCTTGGTGAAAACCAAGCAATAGGTGCCTTGATGATTCACAAAAAAAAAGTAAAAAATATCAAAAGTACAAAAAAATTTTAAAAAATGAGAAATACAAAAAAAATGAGAAAAAGAAAAAGTGCCTTGGTGAAAACCTAGAAACAAGCACCCTGGTAGCAAAAATAGAATCTCTGCCAGGATGGTGAAAACCCAAAAAATGGGCACCACTTGTTTCAAAATGCTCCATCTATCAATGCAATCTTGGTCATTCCCAACTTTCAGTCTTGCTTTAGTTTGTATATATCTACCGGTTTGTTTCTGCATTTCCAATTTTCAATAAGTCGCTCTGTACACCAATCAGCTCAAGCGTCTGTATCCTATCAATGCTTAACACTTGGGGGCAATCAATGTCATATCTTATGGCCTCCAATGTATCTTAGATGTATCATATCTAGTTAGAGTCCTTTGAAGCTTCATTCGAGTTAGTCAGTCAGTCTTGTCTCTAGAAAGGATTTTGCATCTACAACAACGCAATCAAACATCAACCTGAAAACAATCTGTGCTTCATGCTTTGATCTCCTTGTATGCTTACTAATTCGCATTAAGATTTTTGTATATTGTGTCCCTTTGAGCTCTTTGATGATTTCCTTTATAGGATTTAGAGAGTGATGACTAGGGGCATAATCTTTTCTTTGTCTTCTACTTGTATGTGAAAATCTAACAACTTTGGAAATTTTGGATTGAAATGGTGTCCGACTGTAAGAGCCTCTATCTCAAATTGGATGGCCATGCGTACCTTGACCATTGATACTCATAAAATTCAAGGAAGTTTGATCTAACTATTGTCTTTTGAGTGAGTTCTTTCTCCTACTGTGAAACACAATCTTACCTAAGGATGTGAATAATAAAGGGTCACTATGGGTAATTCACATTGGATTTAGAATGATCTCTTGACTGCTTCATGTGCTTGTTATGCAAGGCGTATTCTTGTCATCATGACATTTATGTTTTGATGCTTATACAAATTTTTATATCAAAATGGACATGATATTCAGGTGATCCTGACATTTGTGCCTTGATGCTTATATCTAATCTGACATTCTGAAAACAAAATCAATATTCATATGTCCATGGTTTCATAATCAGTGGGTATGGTATTGATTCTTGCGCATACAAACCAATATTAATATGTCTATGGTTTCATAACTAGTGGGCATTGTATTGATTTATCTGGTTACCTAAAAATTCAATGATGAGAATAACCAACACATGATCAGTGACTAGGTCCTAGGTCTTAAGTTGCATGTCTCTTTGCATTTTCCATGTTTGCATGATCTCACAATGACTCAACAAACTTCAAAGTTTAAACAATTCTTCAATTATCTCTTCAAATCTAACAAGAGATGAATCCTAACTTGAAGGTCTCTTCAATCGAATCGCAAGCAGTTACTATCTTGGGTTAAACATCCTTTTTGACATAAGACTAAGTACTTGTCTTCATCAATACCTGCAAAACATATCATGTGTATCATTGCATTTACATATCATAACCATTTGTTGCATTACAATCATCCATGTGCATAAGCATAACTCATACATACATATTTCCATAATCAAATACATTTGCATAACATCCATACATATGAAACAAATCCTTGCATTGCATATATCCATACATACATTCTACTCTATCCATAGCATAAGCATCACATGATATCATCATTAATTAAAACATGACAAGTACATATGAAGTCACAACCAAAATATCGATCTCATATATATCAAAAAAATCTTGAACTAGTCAGGGGTGCACTACTAGCACAATATACAAAAGAATGAGCTCAGCTGATCTATCAGAATCAGTATAGTATATCAATGATCAAAAAGAGTACAGTATATCAGAATCAATCGATCAAAAATGTCAGAACATATCACAAATCAATCAGCTATCAGGCACTGGCTCTGCTCTCGGGGTCCTAGCTCCCTCTGATGCCATCATGAACTACAAGTATGTAGGGAATCTTTGCACTGAAGGAACTACAGTATAATTAGCTAAAACATAATATGTAGATCTTGAGGTCTGATGAATCATCTCTTCTTGTAACCACTGTACCTCTCTAGTAATTGCAGTATGCTATCTATCAACCTCTATGAATCTTTCCTCCCACCTAGCACTACGTATCTTTAGGTCCCTGACCTAAACTCTGAGATGTCTAATGGTCTCCTGTGGGGTAAGAGGTACAACTGGATCAACATCTAGCATATCAATATTAGGGGAAGCCTGCTCCGTAGTCTCTACTCTCTGCACCTTGTGGCGGTTGACCTCTACACCTAAATTGAAACCGATATCCCCCTCTGTAAAGTCCATACCACCACCCACCACCTGCTCAGCTGCAAGTACCTCATCTGCTGAACCAACTCCACCTAATGTGCCACCCTCTCCTCTAGTCTGTCTATGAGAACTAGAAGATCTGCTTGCTATGGAACTAGTGGGATGAGGGGGCCCTCATCTATCCTGATGGTCTCTATAGTGGGGCGAACACTCTGGGTCTCAGAGGTGTGGGGTGTACCATAGGAGCCTGTGTAGGTTTGGGACCCTATCCCATCGGAGCACTAGTAACATCCATCACCTCCTCCATGGAGGGTATCAGTTTAGTAGGATCAAAAAATTTGTGAATGGGGTGATCAATGAGTCATGAGATGAATCCGTCAGTAACACCAGCATCTAGTACATCTGGTCTATACTCCCAGTCCTTGCCGACAATAGCACTATACTCCTATGAACATAAAGCACAAGAGAGCCTCTATGTCCATCCAAGTCCAATCTCATGCCTTATCCATGCATATGCCATGTAATCCTCTAGGGCATCCTGAATATGTCCATACTGCCACTAGACCCTGGTAATCAGAAACCTCTCTATGGTGGAGGAGGACCTCTCAATCAGTACGTGGCTCTGGAAGAAATAGCTAAACTACTCTCAGGTAGTAGGCTAAGGCTCAATGGCTACATAAGGTCTCCAATGCACAAAAGTCATGTCATCAAGGCATCACCTCCAATACTCTACATGGCCCATCCATCCCTATATGACATATCTAACATATCTATAAATGACAAGCTCCTGAGGCTACCTCTGAGAAGTACAAATAGGTCTCAACACTGGGATATGATCCCACACCCATATCTGTAGAACAAGAGCTCCTGCAGCAAAGGATTTTCTCTCTTGATACACCACCTCATGCATCTCAGAGAAAATGTGTGCTAACAAACATTGACCCCATGCCAACTCAGCGGGAGTGGCCATCAATTGTGCTACCATAGGGGCCCAGCCCATCAGAAGACCGTTCTGTTGATGGTCAGACATAATGATACCACCAATCATACCAACAATAATACACTCTAATCGGTGTGTCTGTCCATATCTCTGAACTAGGGTCTCCCAGGAAATGGAGGACGTCATCTGAGTATCATCTCCGAAGAGACATCTAAAAGCTAAGACTCCTGAGTTCTCCAAACTCACATACTCTAGTCTCCTAGCAATGAAATGGAATCCGTAGTATCTGACACACATCCTCAGGAGTAACAGTAAGCTCCCCCATCGGTAAATGGAAAGTCTAGGTCTCTGAGTGAAACCTCTTAATCAATGCAGTCAAAAGCCCATGATTTACCCTAATCTCGGGTAAATGAATCAAGTGCTCGAATCCACAAGCAGCAAGGTGAACTCTCATAGGGTCTGGAAAGGAGACACATAATCTCTGAGTGGTAGGATCAGAGATCCAAACATGTACATTTGGATATACGACCTACACAACATAGAAATAGGGAATCCTATCAATAATTGGGTCACAAAATAGGTTACAAGGATAGAAATGGGGTAGTTCAGTGTTTCAGAAGGTAGGTTAATAGGTTAGGAATTAGGCTAAGGAATCAGAAAATTCAAAATTTGGACTTAATACTAAGTTTTGTGCTCACTATTTTCCATACGACAACTCAGACTGGCATGAAAAGTCATACGACTTTCCACACCATACCAAATGACAAATCATAGTAGCACGACAATGTATTCCTCCTCGTATGAGTTATGAGGGACCCGACGAAATGTGGTACAACTCATGGGTCCCTCTGATATGAGTCGTGGGGGCTTATCAGATGAGAACCTAGCTACTCTTGAAAAGTCGTACGAGTCTCATTGGGGAGTCGTATGAGTTTTTATGCATGCAAAATTCAAAAATAGAAAAGACGTATGAATCTTGCTAAAATCCTATAAAACATGGAAAAATTGACATTTTAGCAAGGCACAGAGGTCCACCTATTGGATGTCCATACTGTCGGGGTCTCTGGTGTCTCTAGCTACACTCAAATCGGTGCAAACTCATAGGTACCTTCAATTCTACTGCTCTATCTACCATTTTTCTTGGAGGGCTCCACAAAGATTTCTAAAGTCAAAATGTTGAAATGAATTGAAAATGACCCTTTCGGCCTTTATATAGCTTTTGACCTAATTTTCAAAAGTGCTCCATTTTTCAAAAAAATTGCGCCCCTAGCTAATTTCGACGTTCTGAATCCATTTTTGAGATCAAAATTCAAATTTGAGATCATTTAATATGTCAAAATCATGATTTAAAATTTTTTGGACCCAAGACGGTTTGCTGCTTGCATAAACAACCTTCAATCATCACATAAATCTAGAATTCAACTTAACTAATTATCTTCCATCAAACTATCAACTCATGGTCATGCCTAGTCAAACTTGGTCTACAGGACCTCCGAACGATGCAGAATGCATTCTTGAACGTGTTTATCCACTTCTCCAATCAATTAACATGCTTCTAAACCATTCAACGCTGACTTTTCTTGTCAGATTTCAATTTTAATCCCAAAGGGGGCGTGGTATTACACATCATTCAAAGTCTATAAATCTAAGTCTATAATCATATCTTTATTGAAATCATATCTTTCCTCAGTAATCAAGACAACAACCACGTCTAGTTGCTGATTCATCAAAAGACCTCATCACTTGGGGAAAATCAATCATTGCTTGGGGCATATCAGATTCATCGAGATCCATATCAATCAATTATTCTCTTAATCTTGTAAATTGTATCAATTATTTTCAACTATCGGTTCAATTGTGTTATTTCCTAGGTTCTTCGTAACTGAATGGTTTAGATGTGATACCAATGTGATTCAATATAAGGACAATCGGGTCTAAAATCAGTCACTCACTTCTTCGCAATCATAAGGTTCAGAATCAGACATTTTGACACTTTTTCACAATCATCGGTTCATTACTGTTATAGTTAACATTATCTTTGGTCATTCAGGACCTATTATCTTCATATCAAATCTTTTCAACCAGCTTCTGTCTAATATCAATTATCAATTTCAAACATCAGTTTCAACATTATACACAGACTATCTTTGAACCACTGCGCTTTGCACAGTAATTCAAAGAGGGGCAAAATGTAATACCCCAAAAATGGGCTATAGGTTCATTAACCTCCTATATCGAGACATCGAACGAAATTGACATCAAAGTCCTAACCTAAGGCACATTGACACATTATCAAATCTTAATTGATTATCCTAAATTCCACATCGGGGAATATTCCTAATTATCCTAATTATCTTTGATTTAATGATTATTTGGCGATAAATCCTATTTATCCTAAAGTTTGATTAATTGAATATTCTCAATATTTAATTAATTAGATTTAATTATGCCACTTAGTTATTTAGTGGAAGTTAATTCTATTTATTCCTAAATTGTATTATTTAATTTTGACAATAAATCCAAAATCCTATTAATAATTGATTAAATTCTTATTTAATTAATTAATGCAAGTTGTCAATTTTTAATAATATTGTTTTTGAATAAAAGTTTGAAAAATAATTGATTAACCCATAAATCAATTGTTTTATTTTTCAAAATCAGTTAAGTTGGAAATAAATCACCTTATTATTAAAATAATTCATATTAAAACATGCACAATCAAGAAAAGTAGACAACTATCAATTATCAATTAAAGATAAACTCTATTTTGAGTTAAACTCTACTTTTGCATGTTTTTGTTAGTTAAATATCCTTTATTTAAAAATAACTCAAAAATCAACCTGAGTTATTTGAGTGATTTATGGCTTTTTTTCATGCACCTCCAAAACCCTAGATTTCTATAAATTAAGGCTTTAGCTCTTCATTATCAATCCATCCATCCACGAATTGCACACTCATGCCATTGAATTGGAGACTGAAGAATCAATCTTGAGAATTCGAGTTGTTGTGAGATTTTCATTTGTTATTGCATAGTTTTCATATCATTTCTTATCTTAGTTTGCATATCAATTTTCCATATCATTGTTAGCATAGATTCATATCAAGTTTTCATTATCATAATTACACAGAAAAACCAAAAAAATAGATTAATTGCATTCATTTCATGTCTAGATTTTGCATTCAAATCCTTCGTTTAGGTGTCATCAAGGTCACTGATCTTAGTATAATCTGAGAACACATACTTGCATCTACTAGAAGGAAGTAAATCACTTGGTTAGTTTAGTTTCAATTATTGCATGATTTCAATTTCAACTAACCTCTAATGTTTTACTGAAGTGCTGTGTCTACAGAATAGGTACAAAATTCACACACATAGTTTTGTACTTTTGTTAGAAGCTTACATACATCTCTATATCTCTATTTTTTCCTTCCCTCTCATTATATATATGATAATGTTTTTCTTTGTAAAACAGAAAGCCCACTTTGAGCCACTATAAATGATTTGGTAGTAAGAAAAACCCATCTCCTTTCATAGCTCATGAATAATGTTTTTTTGCCTTGTTAGTTTAATATAAATGAAAAAAAACCATTTACTTTGAATACATTCATTTGGCTTTGCTGATTACGACTCTAATGGAAACTCTTATAGCTTGTCCTTAGTGCATCTGTAACCCTAATATGGCTCGGCTGCAGATGTTTGCTGAAGATGTTTGAAAATTTGTAAAATAAATAACATACTCACAGCTTGATATATAAATACATGGACACACAGCTTGAATACATTGCATATATCATTCTTACTCTTGATCCTGAGCCATCATGCTCACTGTTAATATTCTTAGTTTCTGTTAGAGAATTTGAACACCAGTGCACCAATCATTTCATTTTTTCTTATCCACATAGCTTAATTGATAAAAGGCCATAAACTTCTCTGGATGAACATGTTCTTTTACAGCTTGTTTCTTGATGAAAATATAAACTCCATAGCTTGGCTATAAATTTTCATTGAAGAAGACAACATGCTCATAGTTTGAATATCTCACAAATCTTGCATATGTTTGTTCACCTTTTGAGTCCCCATGCTTATTGCTACAATACTTCTCCATTGCACAGTCACTGTCAGTATTATTTCACCAGTCACTTTATTTTACTGTCTTAGTGGCTTTTATTAACACAGCCACTACTATTTTCTCCTTTGTTGACACAGTCACCATTGTTGTATTAGGTCCATAGATGAATCTAAGTCTTCAAAACTCACATTAATGCCTTTTAGCCACTATCAGTTATCCTTTTGTTTTAATGTAGAAGTCATTTTATTATCTTCAATACCACTCATGAATAAGCACAATTACTTTGAATTGAATTCAATACTGAAAATAGAGAACATCTTAAGACTTACTGGTACATATTACCAGGCTTGAACACAGTTCTCTTTTTGATTCTGAATTTGAACTTTTGAAATAAGAAATGCAAAAGATTAAAAACATTTTTTTACTGTCAATAAAGTTCGAGCATGGGCTCGTGACATTTAATAGACATCAGAATGCAATTTAATGAAGTTCGAGCATAGGCTTGTGACATCCACTAAATAAAAAATGAAAACATTTTTATAACTCTAAAGCTCAATTCTGAAGCATTTCTCTTTTTACCAGCAAAAACAATGCATTTATTTGAATTTGTACTTTGAATTCAGCAATACTATTTGAACATGATATTTAAAAGTATGCAATACTAGTGACTATGTAGTTGTATCCTGGTATTTGGATCATGACTATTTTATAACTTTTGGCACTTTGCTATGATATTTTGGAGTGCACCAGAGTCTCCATCTTTTCCTCTATGACTGTGATGTGAAAAGTAGTCAGTTTGAAACACTGCAAAAAAATTCTATTAAGCTCTTCGAACAAAAACATTATAAAATTGTTAGATTAGTGAACATAATAAATAATTCAATTTATAAAAATGCCAAAAATGACACTTGTGAATCAACATTTAGACCATTATGTTCACTAATCTAACAAGGTCCTGTAATTTCTAAAAAAGGTTTCTCAGTTGGAAACACCAAGTCCCTTTCATTCAGATATCTGGTTTATAAAGGGATGACATATATTAGAATAACCATAAATAGTAAAAGGTTTCATGTTTAGAAAACATGTCCCTTTAATACTACCTTTCACTTATTGTGGATACAAATTTCCTTATTGCATTGAATTTACTAGATAGATATGCAACATTGAAAGAATTGATTGTCACTGTATGTTGTTTGTGTTTCATGCATTGCTTTGATCCAACAAGATGTAACACCACTTCCTCTCTCTTATGTAGGTGAAAACCCTAAAAACGTAATGCATATGAAGACTTGGACTTGAGGACCTAGGACCTGACAGACAACTAGCTGACAACAAAAAAAGAGGCAATGGATGGGACCCCTACTCCATACTTCTATCATGCTTTCTATTCTACAAATGTACTCTTTGATTGACATGAAATATGAAATATGAAAAGACACTTGTATACTACATTCATTTTGAATGCACAATGTAATGATTAGTTATGATTTTGCAATTTGAAATGTGATCAATACTTAGAGTATAATAATGAAATATGATAATGAATGCAATAATGAAATGTTAATTAATAAATACTTGAAAGGTACTATTAATTGGACCCCTAAAGATGCAATCTTTTCCTATTTATGTTAATTCTATTGTATGTTGTAGTTTTGAGTAACTACAATAATCAACTCCTAATAGGGCTAGAAATCCTAACAAGGTTTCAAGATTCATAGTGTAGAATTTAGTCAGTACCATCCCCACCAGGGTTTTCCCTTAATAAGGTTTCCTCAAAAACAAATATGGTGTTATTAGTTATTCTATGTTTTTTTTTGTTGGATGGTTTTTCATTTTATGTTACATCTTTATGTATTGGTTAAAGAAGTTAAAGAAGTTTGATAATTTGATTAAGTATTGTAACATTGATTCACCCCTCCTCTTAGTGTTACCAAATCATAACAATTGGTATCAGAGCATCAGGCCATTGAAAGAAAATCTTAACAATTTTGGGGAGATTAAGATGGATTTGTAAAACTTGAAGAAGAATTATGAAATGGATTTGGAAGATGTGGACATTGCTAATGTAGATAGAGTGGATCTGAAGTACAAGCTAAGGAAGGCATATGACTTTATCAAAAAATTGAAACAACAACTTGAACATGAGAGAAAATTGAGAGATGATCTAATGGAAGCAAAAAATGAAGAGCTATCAGATCAAGATCAAATTGACTAGCTAAGACATGAAAAGAATTCCTTGAAGAATTAATCGGAAATCAAAAAATTGAACCTAATGAAATAACTTGATGCTGAAAAGGAAGAAAAAGAAAAGTTACAAAATGAACTATCACATACAAGGGATAGGTTGCAAACTTTGGAGAGTGAACTGAGTGCACTAAAAACAAATTATGACAAGGTAGAAGGATACTGCATCACCATTACTGATGAACTTGATTAGACTAAAGGTCACATAGAGAAAAGTCATGAGAGTAGACAGAAATTGGATGAACAAATTGACATGCAGAAGCCTGTTGTAATGCCCCGCCAGGGAACCCGGGAGAACTTAACCTAAACATGGAACTAAGTTTGCATAATTTTGTTTTCCTAAAGTTTACATAACAAGATAAACATTCATGCGGAAGAAATAACCATTTACTTATATTAACACAACAACCAACATAGATTACAACTCTCAAGGGTTCCTTGACGTAGATTATGTAAGCATTAATTTATTAATTTAGATTAGATATAATTAAAAATCTCATGTAAAAAATTGAATGATAGATACCACATCATATAAAAGACAACATAAATACAACTGGTACCATAAGGTATCCATAATAACCTACATCCACTGCACATGTCGTAGGGTATCTAATACAATTATCCAAAATAAAGTACAACATGATATCTTTGATTAACTGATACAATGATATAAGGCCACATAGAATAATAAGAATAAGAACACAAATCCATCAATGAAAAACAAGAAGAATCAACTGCTACAGGGATCATCCAGCATTGGTACATGAATGTCAGAATCTCAAATGGTAAAAGAATCACTACCACATGACCTCGTGAAACCTAAATGGTCCACTCCCATTGTGTTGAGGAGATAACAACATATCCCACTCGAATAACAAACATCAAAAAAAAAAAAGCTAAAGAAGAGATCTTGATATCTCTCTAACTCTAGGTGTACAAAAGATAGTGATAGGTAAGACTCACTAATCCAGAGGCAACCAACACATGTAGGATAACTAGACTATGCATAGGAAGGTGTCATCATGTATGTCTAACCCTTAGGTTTTATCTTGGTAGTCTCTCTGGACCCCGACACTCAAGTGACCATACACAGTATCAATGACCTCTCATATAGACAAATCCATTAGCTATGCTAGACACACATCTCTCAAGGTGACAAGCATCATCTCATCCTCCATCTTAGTCTATACTAGCACTCAAGAATGGGTGAGGAAAAACATCTTATTAAATTCATTTTAATACCCCCCAATGATATATTAGGTTTTCACTTGATTAAGATTACTTACAATAAGTGATGTTAGCAGCCACTTGTGGGCCCCAATGCTTATTGCAAGCCACCCCCTACTACACATCTAGGTAACCTACCCTTGACTCAAAGATCCCACATAACATCACAAGATAATAATAATGTCCCTTAGGACTGTTCCACAAAACAATAGGAACATGCAATAGGTCTCTAACCATAACATCACAAAACAAGCCCCAAGTATCCATAATAAACACACTCCTAATCCCATGGATAGGACATAAAAAGGTCAACACCATATTCCCCCTCATAGAACATGAAGCAAAACATAATTATACAAAATATCACAGAAGAGAATCATAGAACAATCTGCACATAAGGTTGGGTCAAATTAATGGATGCAATCGAATATGAAAGGCAAACAAACATGATAAACAAAACATCTAATTCCCACCTCTAGATTACATTCCCACTGGTTGACATTCTATCCCCTTAAATTAGCACATAGGGTAATAAAAGACTAAACAAGATTTTATTAAAACAGACAAATTTGTAATCCAACACAAAATTAATCCATGTAATAATTACTAACAAGACTATAATTGTATTAATAGAAACTAAATTCTAACCCTAAATAAATTTATTACTTTAAGAAAGATTAATCGATTTAGGCATTAAAATTTCAAATCAGTTATAATTTCATAGTCTCAAATACAGCAACCAAAAGCATGTCAATAATATAAAAAATGTTTAGCCAATTGATTTAAATAAACATTAAATAAATAAAAACAAAAAATGCCCAATTAGGGTAATCATTTGAGAAAAGACTTTCGATTAAATATATTAAATAATCATGTTAATTACTACTATTTAAATTAGACAGTAAAAAACAATATTAATTTATATCAATATATATTTCTATGTTTATAAAATTTACCAACATCAATTAAACTGAAATCATAATCTACAATTACTAATAATGATTACATCATTATTTATATATATAATTAAAAAAAAAATCAAATAGTTAAAAAAATAAAATAAAAGTAATTCTTTTATTTTGGGGAGGGACCCGTGGGCCCCACCACCTGCATGAGGCAGTACCCAGGTTTGCCGTAGCAACCCTTAGGGACTATTGTTGGCAGCCTAGGGTTTGTTAGCGACAGTCCCTAAGGACCACCAATGATAGCCTTAGGCTATTGCTGACAGCCCTTTGGGTTGTGCGACCAGGGCGGTCGGGGGTTGAAAACCCCCCCTCCCCTTGAAAAAAAGTATTAATAATTTTTTTTTTAAATTTTAATTTATAAAATCTAACTTTATTCTAGTTTAGATTAAAAAATAATAGTAATTGTATATAAATAAATAAATAAATAAATAAATAAATAAATAAATAAATAAATATATATATATATATATATATATATATATATATATATATATATATATATATATATATATATATATATATATATATATATATATATATATATATATATATATATATATATATATATATATATATATATATATATATATAACATATTCAAAATTCCAAAACAATTTATTTCTACAAACAAGGGTATTTTGAACTTAATTTAACTCAATTTAATTCTATAAATGATTGAAGCCTGAATTATTAATAATTTAACCAAAATTTCACAAACTTCAAACCTTAATAAAATCTATTCCAGAATTTAAAGCAATGTATACGCAACAAAGATTCTCATGAAATCAATTTTAGAATACAGAGAGAGAGAGAGAGAGAGAGAGAGAGAGAGAGAGAATTCTTAGAATAAAATTTCAATCATGATAATCAACAGGCACAAAGAAGATAATCCTTTTAGAGTTCAAAACAACATAACCACAATCTATTTCTACAAACAAGGGTATTTTCAACTTAATTTAACTCAATTTAATTCTATAAATGATTGAAACCCTAATTATTAATAATTTAGCCATAATTTCACAAACTTCAAACCTTAATAAAATCTATTCCAGAATTTAAAGCAATGTATACACAACAAAGATTCTCATGCAATCAATTTTAGAATACAGAGAGAGAGAGAGAGAGAGAGAGAGAGAGAGAGAGAGAGAGAGAGAGAGAGAGAATTCTTAGAATAAAATTTCAATCATGATAATCAACAGGCACGAAGAAGACAATCCTTTCAGAGTTCAAAACAACATAACCATAAAGAAAATTAAACCCTATCTCAAGCACCAAAGAATATTATTCGAACGAAGACCAGATCTGAGGATGAAATCCCAAAACTTCAAAGCTTTCCAAAATTGAATTCTCCACCAAAATTCTTCAACCTACCTGCCAAAATTCCTCAACCCATGTCAAAATAATGGCCAAATCTCCAACATATAGGAATTCTCATTCCACATGCAGGGGTCTGGAACTCAAATCCACCAAAATGATTTTCATGAATTAAGATCTGCTTTTCAGTTCAATTTCAGCTGAACTCAAGTCTCTCCTCCACTTTTCCTTTTGTTGAAAACACTTAACCAAACTTTAACTAATACCATTAATTTAATTTAATCAATTCTGATTGTGCAACTTTAATGCATTCAATAATTTAAAAATAAAACATTTAGTCTAAAATGATTTCCACATTCTAAATTAATTCTTAATTAACCAATGCATTTTAATTGAATAAAGGTTAAATTTACAATTAAATAATTCTATGGTGAAGGTATTTAATTAATTCTCATTAATTAAATACTTCTACCACATAATAAACTAAACTTAACAATTGCATTTAATTAATTTCCAAATCAAATAATCTCTCATAGCTAAAAATGACAAAGATCCAATTTTTATTTAAAATTGCACCATTTAATTAAATTAAATAATCTAAATATAGAAAACACGCCAACCACCAAAATCAAATGAACCTATAGAGCCACATTCATACTGAAGCAAGGGGTTATAAACTCACATCCACTGGATGAGTTTAATAGGGTAGGATAACATAATCTTGTCCACTATTTCAGGACAATATCATGACTTAGGTTAGGAATTAGATCTGTGTTATTTCCCCTCTCTTACCATTTGAGATATTATGATAGGGCACTCTCATCCTGACAATTCAGGGAAGTCAATGCCTGGTACCTGCATACAAAACCTGCATGTACATACATATATAAATATATATAACAGATAATGGTGGGGATCAACCGATCGTGTGGATCTCACAAGCAAGTAACTACGACTCCGCCCCTCAACCACATCAGGCACACCAAAAAAAATATAAAACACGTACGCCAACCATACACATGCAAGTATGGGGTAAGTAAAATCATAAGCATCAATGATAGCCTAACATATAAATAATCATCCTAAAATAATCATAACATATATAAAATCAGACTATGGGAGGGGCATTACACCTGTTGGAGATAAGACATGAGTAGGATATAATGAAAAACCTGATCAAAGGAAAGATAGAGTTGTTGTGAACCTTGAATCACGTAAGAAGTCAAAATCTAAGGTTGAGATAGAAGAACCTAACATATCTTCTTGCAAGGACAATGACAAGGGTTGCAGCCATAAATATCAATCAAAAAACCAACTGAAAAAGGTACACCTAAGACCAAGTTTACTAGTTTTTGTTTCAACTGCTATTTGTATGGACACAAGATGAGAGATTGTAGATAACTAGATATGAGATCTACTAGAACTACATATGATCACTTGAATGATTTCCTTAAGAAGAAAAAGGAGAGGAGTTTGAATGAGGCAAAGATAGAAAAGGGTGAATGTAACTTAAAGATGCAGAACATAGACAACCTAAGGAAACAAGTAAAGAAAATAATATTAGGAAAGATGATGTTTCTAATAAAGATGATAACAAGACAGTTGAAGAAATTAAGAAACCTATTACCAAACCTAGAAAGATTGTATGTTACAAATGCAATAACTTTGATCATATTGACAAGTATTGTAAGTTGCATAAATTAATTATAGCCAATTGAAACCTAAGAAGAAGGTGACATGTTTCAAATGTAAAAATGATGGACACGTAGTGAAGTATTTCAAATTTAAAGGACTGGTGAATAAATCCTTCAGATCATTCACAAAGGAAAAAGAATTTAATAAACAAGATAGAGAGCTAGTAGAGCTAAAATCAGAATTTAAGGAGAAATGGGTCATTAATAATGAATCTATGGAGTTTAAAGTTAGGAAAGATGAAGAGAAGAGTGTGAGAACTCACAAGAGTCCTAAAAATCTTGTTGAATCATTTCTAGGGTGAATTGCATCACCATATTTGAGATGGGCAATGTATGCCTTAGGGAGAGCATGATAGATTAACACCAGTCAGATACATAGCCCCTATATGGATTAGTTAAGCTATGCGAACTTGATAACAACTTAGTAACTATGTTGTGTGATCTTGGACAATATCGCATCTGTTCTAGAGATATCTACAAGAAGGTCTACCAATTTGAGCCAGTAATGGTTTCTTGTAGCTTTTTGGGCTATAAGGGTGATACTATGGTCAAATTACCTACCATTAACACTAAGATTAGAGAGCATTTAAGAGCTTGGAGAAAGAGTTGGAGCTTGAAGTGTTAGTAGTTGTGTCACAAAACCCTCACACAGTTGCACGAGCTAGCTATTTGTGATTAACTCAAGAAATATTTGTCAATTATAGTAACAAAGCAATCAATATTGATACGCCTAAGGTTTTTAATGTACTTGAAATAAATAGATGTAAATTGAATAACCAAATTTTCAAATCTACTGAATAGGATCAAGAGGGTGTGTTTTAGCATACCCTAGTTGGTGTTCTTCATGTTGAATACATCAAGGCATACATACATAACAAGATTGAGTTCATAGGCACTACAAAGATTTATGATAAAATGCTAGAATTATATAATGCAAAAAAACCCCTAAGAGAAGAATGTAGGAAAGTTCACGAGTTACCAATAGTCAAATACATGGAGAGATTTGAATTTGATGAGTTAGATTGGATCAAGATCGTACTAAGTAGAATTCATGATGAATTCATATGGATTGGTGGAACTCCCACTAAGATTAGCAAATAAATACTACATGAGATCACTAGATTACCTATGATAGGTAAATTACCTACTGTAGAGAAGAACATTAGGTTTGAAGTAGAAAAATTAAGAAAAATCAAGTGTAACAAAAGAGCCATGACTATAAATGACATCGCACAAGAAGATGTCAAGCTAGTAGAAATGATATTGGGATACAAATTCCAATATAGTAGTAGGCTAAATAGAGTGCCATCTAGTTTTGTTCACATGGCCTACAAGATGGTAGTGGAGGATGAGGAGTGTGACCTATGTGATGTCCTAAGGCAACAACTAATGGAAAATATGGTAGGAATAAAGAGAAATAGGACAACACATTTCAGATTTGGATCACTGATAATGTACATATTCTTTCATTTTATGAGAATATTTCCTAACATGTATGTATGGAGATCTGATATATGCTCCATGTAGATGATTAGTGACTGTTACATGAGAAGTGATGAGAAAAACAAGTATGCTAAGAAGTGATTAGTGACTCTTTCAGAAACAAATGCATGAAAGGGAAATGATCCCTTGGAGATTAGTTGATAAGTCGAAAAATGACATATGTTTCATGGTGGAGACTGAAAACAAATGCTTTGAGGCAGTGGAACCTATAACATCATGGGATACCCTTATAGGATAAGAAGTTGATTATACTATTTTGGAGCTTTACATCCAACATGTCGTACAATCCCCTAATCCCAATGTTCCTAGATGGGGCACATATGAAGAAAAATACCAAAAAAGTTAAGGAAGAACTGGTAAAGGGGAGAAGGGAGAAGAAAGTTGAGTCTTTTGTTGAGAAAATTGTAGCGCAACATGGAATAACAAAAGAAGAGATGAAGTCTGTCAGGAAAAAAGTGGTAGAACTTGGGGAGAAATACAATATTCCCCCTTCTCAACGTAATATCGAGGCACCTCAAGTGGTGGAGGTTGAAGAAGAAGAAGAAAAGGAAAAATATGACACTCCTACACCTACTAGGAGAACATCTTTGAGGTAGGATGCAAGAGAAGCTGCACAAGGTCAAACACTTCCTAAAGCTATACCTAAGCCCATGGCCAGCGGACCAGGAAGGAAAAGGAAAACACTTGATACCCCTCCATCTTTGCATGGGAAGGACAGACAACAAAAACTTGTAGAATAGGAACAAGAAGAGGAAATTCATGCAATAGATACATAGAAGACTGAGGAAAAAAAGAAGGAACAAGAAGATGAAAAGGATAGAAAACTTCAAGAGACCAACCTAAGGGAACTTGAAGTAGATAAGAAGCTAACAGAAGAAGCTGAACAAAAGAAAGGCCAAGAAGCACAAAGGTATTTGTTTAAGCCCTTCTTAAAAGTTCTACAAAAGAGAGTAGTAAATGATGGTAAAATTTCCTCCATTGAAAAATATTTTGATAGATATGATGAGGAGGAGAAAAATAAGATAGAGGATATAGTTGTGGAGCACATGCTCACCTCCAAAAAGAATTTGATTAAAATAAAAGGTCAAATCAGTAAGGACCTGTTTGAGAGATTATAAGGAAGAAAGAAGAGATCCTTGGATGAGGACACTAAGATGAGACATGATATTCTTATACAAAATATTCCTACTATGACAGGGAATGCGATTGAAGATTGGATTGAAAAGTTAAGGCCAAAACCAAGGACCAAAACTAGAATCATAAAGTTTATGGCTTGAAAATATGAAGAGGTAGAGAAAGAGACACATGAAATGGTTAGATAGCTACTCCTTGAGGGGTGACTTGATCTTGTCAGGTTTATAAGGACCCCAACCCCAGTAATAATCTCCACGGAGCCTACAATTGCCAAAATTGTAGAAGAGGCTAAAGTTCCAAAGGAGACAGAGGTAGTTGATACTACTTTACTTGATTTCTATATTGACAATGATGAAATTTCACTGGACACAAATCAGAATATATTTGATCCATTTTAGATAAATGAAACTTTAGCTAATATTGCTAAAATAGTAAATAAATTTGAGCCTCCCAAGATCATTCAAGAAGAAACAACTGAGAAAGAAAAAAAAAGGAGAAAAAACCTAAAAAGCAATAGGTATCGGAAGAGAAAGGTGAAGAAAAATAAAAGGAGAAGGAATAGGAAAAGGTAGAGGAACAAGCAAAAGGACTTCTACCTATCACCCCTTTTGCTACACCTCGTTTGTTGGCAAGTGGATCCTAATAACTCCCAAATAACTTAGAGGAAATGGATGTCACAAATTTAATGTAGTGGTCAATACTTTATTTTTCTAAAGCAAAGGAGAAATAAAAAAAGAAGAATGACAAGATTGCAAAAAATAATCCAGCAAGCCACGCAAGTGATAAGTAAGTTTTTTATTACACATCCTATAAATATTGAAGATCCTATAAATAATTTAGCTAATGTTCTAAGTATAGCAGAACAAAGTTTTGATACACTAGAAGAAGTGGCAAGAATAAAAGTTGTAGATGACTTTCAGAGGTTAAGAATGAAGGATACGCATGGTGGGGACAAGAGTGATCTTAATACATTGATTTTCACTAAAAGGGAAATCAAATCTTGTCTTTAGGATGGAAAAGACCTATATAGGCTCTGCATGACTTTGCATAAGCATGTAAAGAGCATATCATATATTATAGCTCGGCATGAAGAGGCTTTGGAAAACCTCTCTAAGGATTTTGAAAGTAAGAAAATTCTAAAAATAGATAAGGAAGCAAATAGGATCATGGATAAAATCCATACCCTATAGTTGGAAAAGGACGGAGTTTAGAGAAGATTCTCAGAATTAAGAAGCTTTTTGAGTCCAAAGATTAGTGTCTTGGAGAGTATCCATCAGGACCTTCATCTTGGGCTCAAAAATTTCAAGGATTAGTACCCACTAATGTAGAGGAAGCAGACAAGGCCACATTTGGTCTCAATGCAATGATTCGGGTAGAAGAGGCAATCAAAGCAGCATGGGATGAAAACATAAAGATTTTGAAGACAAGTTACAAAGATGTACTACAGACAATTCAATTGTGATTTTGTACACCCTATTTTTGTTTTTTTGGTAGTTGATTTTGACATTTGGAACCCTTTTCCATTGATGTCAAAGGGGGAGAGATAGAAGAGAACAAATATTCCAAATGTAATGTGAGGAATAGAGCAAGTGTGTGTATAAAATGGAAATACAAAATACATAAACAAAAGGAAGTTTCTTTTGAAGTCTATGTGTTTAATTATTATGTGTTGTATTTCTGTTAGTATATTTCCTTTACATTTTTTCTTTGATGACGCACTTAGTCATTTTTTCACTAAGTGTTGCCTTAAATGCCAAAGGGGGAGATTGTCAACAAGTGGTCAACACATGCATACATAGTCACATGTAGGCACATGCACATAAATGTAATGTTATCATTTATGGAAACACTTATCAATTTTATGGCCACACATATTGGATATGATGAATATGTTTGAATACAATCGTTGAATGAAAAAATATGTAAGTCCACAGACTGTTCTAGTAACCTAGTTTGACAAAAAATCTTAGCAAGCTTCAAAAAAGCTATATAAAGGCTTGTGATCTTGATGAAATTCTTGTAACAAACCAATGAATGCATGTGTGAAGTTTCACATGTTTATATTGGAGGAACAAAGATATATGTTTAGTTGATTGGATGCAAAGATAGCAAATAGAGAATAACATGTTAGTGATCATTGAGGCTGACCTTGTGAACGGTTGGAAAGTTATTTTTGGATGCTATCTTGGATCTAAGGCCAAATGAGGATTTTAATGAAGCATGCAAGTGTGCTTTAATTAATATGATGTTTAGCTAGACTAATGCCGACTAGCTTTTGTAATTATAATTCTAACAAGGTATAAGTATACAGACAATTTTGCAAAAGTGTGTGATGATAATAATGATGACAGAGATGTATGTTAGATGTGAATTGTGAAGGAATCTAAGAGGCAAAGAAGAGATCAAGAGAAAGGAGAAAAAGAGGAGTTCTTCAAGGAATACTTTTTTAACTCTTTGTATTTAGGCCAACAGATTTGTTATAAGTGTTGTTGCACCTATTGTACACCCCTAATAGGGTTTTTTTTTCCTTTAATAGGGAGATGACCTTTAACAGGGTTGATTCCTAAATAGGTATCTCATTATATACATCCCCTAACATGGATCTACCTATATTGTAATAATCAGGTCCTAACAGGGCTAGAACTCCTAACAGGGTTTCAAGATCCCCATGAGGGTTTTCCCCTTAACAGGGTTTCCTCAAAAACAAATATGGTGTTATGAGTTCTTCAATGTTTATCTTTGTTTCATGGTTGAACTCATTTTATGTTACATCTTTATATGCTGGTTAATGAAGTTTGAGAATTTGATTAAGTACTGTAACATTGATTCACCCCCCTTCTCAGTGTTACCAAATCCTAATAGTCAAGTTATGCTTAACACTTGAGTACAAAAATAATTAGATATAGATAAGAGGAAATAAGACATCTACATATAGAACTATATATAGAAATAAGATAATAAAAAAAACTTTTATGTATAAATTTGATTCAGTGTAATGTGTCATCTGCATCCTCTCTCTTCTGCAATGCATCTATGATTGCATCATTCTCTTCCATTGAGACTATCCATAATATTTTATTAGCATGTTTCCCTTTATTTCTTTCTAATTTCATATTTTTTGCCACCACCAAATGGGAATAGTGTATAATCTTGTTTTCCGACTGGTAGTCTTTAAAACATGGTAAACCATTCCTTCTTATTAGGTATTTGTGTTGCCATGTACCAACTACCAAAAAAGACCCAATTGGATACTGAAAAACAACATCATCTACTTGATGACATATACAATTTTTCTTAGGTTCTAGACATCATTCTAGGCCAATACCCAGTCTGCTCTTCATTATCGTCAAGTGCAACAACAACATACACATGTACCACAAACCAAAATTAAGCATCTATGTACATAAAACTTGTTAGATTTTTAATTCAAATACTATCATAAATCATATGACATGTACAAAAATAATATAATAAATTTTTTTTACAAGAAATTGAATTAAATTACCAAGTTGAATGAGGTCTGAAACATGAACATAATATTATGATGCAAATTCATGATCTCAGTCCTCATTCATTATATCATATTGATCTTATATCTCAATAGGTGTTAAGGATTTATGTTTCAATTCTTAAACCTATTCCATATTCTCACATTCTTGCCATTCACCTGTAACACAAAATTGAAAAAAATATGTAAGATCCCTAGTCCATGTGTTAGAATTAGA
Organism: Chamaecyparis obtusa; assembly: GCA_027943335.1. Lineage (NCBI taxonomy): Eukaryota > Viridiplantae > Streptophyta > Pinopsida > Cupressales > Cupressaceae > Chamaecyparis > Chamaecyparis obtusa. Next base: position 161,801 of record BSBK01006417.1, read on the forward strand.
ACTCATAAATGAATTCCATTTATCTAATCTGCTGATTGTAATCATATCTTGGAAGGATATTATCCTCTTCAACTAGCAAGAAGAAATGTATGATTGTATAATTCTGACTTGATCTTATAGACAAAGTTAGATTGCACCATTCTACAATTGCACATGTCTCTTTAAATTTGGATTTTTCCTCAAATTTGAGTTTCTCTCTACAAAGAGATCCCTTAAGACATGCAACGAAACTATCATGTTCTCATTTCCTTTTTCTAGCATAAAAAAAATCCACATATGTTGGATATTATTTTTCTTATGTGTTCTACTTAACTAATAAAACATTCTATAATTCTTGAATTGGTCTGTGGAATTATCTAACCATATTAGATGTTGTGTCATTTGAATTTATCTCTCCTTTAAATTATCATAAAAGGACTTAAAGTAATACTGGAAAAAATCTGATAAGTTTAATTTATTATCACTCATATAGAAATGATACTCTCTAAAATAATTTTGATCCTCTTTTGTACTATCAGGTGCATGCCTATAGACAATATGAACAAAAAATTCTACTTTTAGTGAATTATAATATTACGGTTTGATCTCAACTTGTGGTGTAAGCATGTAGCTCTATGAAAAGTCAACAACCACAAGTATACTATCAACTAGAAATGTATTCTTGCATACATGAAACTTTCCATCAAGTCATCTAGCATTTTGAGAGTCTTTCACATATTTAGACACGATCTTACTCTTTAATTCATTTATAAATTCATGAACACTAACTTTTTCAATAATTAGATAGCACCATCTTCCAACCTTCGCATCATTTAATAGATACTCAAGAGTTTTAAATATTTTTACATCAACTAATTGCTATGCAAAATCAATTGAAATATTTTCATGCAAACATTCATCTAACAATGCAAGGTGGCCACATATATCACATACACCATAAATACATGCATTCAAAATAAATAATTTCTCATTAGGTGGTTTACAAAAAAAACTTGATATAAACTCCTTTATAGTTTGAGGTGGTATATTTATACCATATTCCTACAACATTTTGCTAGTATGCATGGTAGGATGTATACATCAAAATACATCAAAATGGTAATGAAATTGGAAATGAGTTTTGCAACAACACGTGAATCTTTCCTTGTTAATTCTTACATCTACCATGGTCTAAATTTCTTAAAATCTCTTTGACTAATGCTAATAATTAACACCTTCTCATCCAACTTTTTTTTGTACAATTCAATTTGAGTCATGTCCAAAAGGTGTTTTGGTTGTGGATCATGAATTTTTGAGACAACTCTTCATTTGAGAACATCTCTGGAATAAGCTAATACTCTTTTATTATCTTGCCAAAATTTTCAGTCAATGTTTTGACTTCACCATTAAGTTTCATGTCAGACCTCAGGAGTTTGCCACTAAAACTCCACAAATGTATTGTTGAATCACTTTCAAAGTTAACTCTACCCTTTACAAATATTCCCAAATTTTTAGAATGAATATTAAGGTATCCACTTATGTTAGTCATTATTATTTTATCATAAGTTATTTTATTTACTAAAGCTATTATTATTTCTTGCCATGCCACATTCTTATCTTTAGAATGCCTTTTCTTTCCGATTGTATCAAAGGTTCTAGGAACACTTGATACAAATTATTTTAAAGACTCATCCTTCTTCTTGCATTTGACATAAACGCCTAACCTCTTCATCATTTTTTGTATTTTAGTCATTGTAATTAGTTGTAACATTAGTTGACATTGAAACCCAATTTTTTTAATTATAAAATATTATCTAAACAATATACTGGCATGTTTCCTAATCTGTCTCTATGAAACAAATCCATGAAGATTGTCTAGAACATCTCTTTTAATTTTAAAATGTTCATTCATTTCATTATGAGTCAAAGAGATTTCTTTCTCAATTGGTGTTTCAATGTCTACATCCACATTATTGATTTTAATTGGCATTTGATTTTCAATTTTAATTTGTATTTAATTTTTAATTTCAATTGGGGCTTGACTTTGAATTTCAATTTCTTAATCATTATAATCATCTTTACTAGTATTTGGTGTTTGCTGTACAATTTTTGTTACTCTATTTCATGAAGAAAATCTAAATCATTTAAAGAGAAACTTGCTTTTAGAAAATCACCAATTTCTTTCTCAGATTAAACATATAGCTATGAAGACATACATGTATCCAAAACTAGATTAGAAGATGCACTTGAATTTTATTGATTTGTATTTTCTTCTTCGACCTATGAATCCATCACGGTGTCCTGAATTTTCTCCTCTTCTAAAATGATTGTTGAACTCAATCCTCTAGTATTATTCAGTTCTCAAATTCTTTCTCTTCTTTCTCATTGTTGTTTTGCCTCCTCCATATTTGTTGCCATCTACTTAGTTGTCAGAATCTTCCTTTTCCTCTTTCTACATTTCTTTGATCCCATGTTTGCACCAAATTTTAAATTCAAATCTATAAGAAGACAAAAAATGGAATTTTTTGTCAAAATATTCTCTTTGATGTTGTGATCAATTGAACAATGATTGAATATTCATTCAATCATTGAAATTTGTCTTTTGGGCCTAGTTTCTGCATGTAACAGATCTTTCAGAAATGAGTACATGTTATTCAAATGAAATTAGCACCTATTTTTAAAACAAGTGCTAGTTCATAAAAAATGGGTGCATGTTTCATGTTCAACATCCTAAAATGAATTGGGTGACCATTTTTTGACATTTAAATAATAGGTGTCCATTTCATAAAATATGACATGGGAAATGTACCTCTACTTTGATTTTTGGGTCGAGACAAGCTTGGTGGGACCAAGCCTATGCTTAGACAACCAAAATAATTGCTAAGGTACTAGAATATCATATTTATTACTTAATATAATTTTTGAGGGCCTTCCTGATCAAGTTTTTTGACAAAATGAAATCCCATTACATTTCTTATTATTTAGATTTTAGAAATGTAAAATTGTAGCACAATACGATTAATTTTACTATTTTTTCAATGTTTATTAATAAAAAGTGGTAGCTAAAATTAAAACACTTAGCTTCACTAAAAATTTAATAACTTTTTTATTTTTATATTTTTTGGAAAATAAATTATGACATCAATCTACATAGTATTTTATTGATGATAAAACAATATAATTGTTAAGGAATGAAAATATCACCCTAACTCAGGCACTAGGGTTCACAGATATTTCATTCTAATAATGGAAACCTTGTCAAGTTGTGGGTGGACTCTGATTGAGAAGGATTCTCCAAATTCTAGGCCGGTTCCTATTTGATTTGGAATATCACCTAAACTAAACTTTGATTGGAAAATGGGAAGAAAGAAATGGTTTTAAAACTGAATGAAAATGGGGTGATGCACTAAAACTAAACTCAGACTTATTTGGAATCTAACTTAGCATCCACAATGCTCATACTAATGAGATTGGTACTATCATTCACTGATCAACATATAGGTTAACTTAATTTCACTATTAGGGTATAAACCACAAACAATAAAATCTATTAACAAACATACAAGTTCCACACAAGGTTTGAATTTTGATCACTTAGAGGAGGAATAGGATTAATTCACTTCTCCTTATTACAAAATAGATAAACACTTAATGCAGAATGATGAAAATGATTGAATTCCATACTCAAAAAATATGGTATACTTGCATTATTTTCCTCCAAAACTGAAGGTAGGTTACAAAAACATAAGCCAAAGGCACAAAGGAGAAATTTTTTTCACTAAGTCCTCTCAACGATCTTGAACCTCCTCCAACTGATAAAGAAAATCAGTCTTATAGCCTCCTAAGGCCCCCAATTCAAAAATCTAGCCCCCTTATTAAGCCCTAATCAACTCCAATTTAGCCCCTCAATCTTGCCAGTAAACCCTAAAATACAAGCATATATAATGCCACTAAACAATCCTCTAATTTTGGTTTTTAAAGATAAAATACTAAAAATAATATACCAACATATAAGAAAATAATTGATTTTTTAACTCAATATATAATAATCTAGCCCATATATAAGAATTAAAACTAAGTTTTAAAAACCTAAGTCTAAACCGTTGCTAATTTCAAAGTTAGGTCGACATGACCGCCTTATGCAATTTACAACTCATTGTGAAATATCTTTGAAGGCATATGCAAGGTGGCATTTGCATTTTTAGAGGTACTGGTTGTTACTCTGCAATCTTTAATATCATTTATGAGCTCTGTCATTGAACCTCAAAGTTTATCAAAATTGTGTTTTACTTGGTCTTTGAGCTATGCTTGCATTTGGGAATTTGGGAAAAACCCTAAACTATGGAGAAATATTTGTTGGAAAGTTGACTATACTGATGTATATGACTGAGCTTAGTGTTTTCATTATGGCAACAAAGTCATATGGAGTTTTGGAGTCAACACACTTACTCATAAGATCATAATTTGGTGAAGTATGAAGATTGGACAGTCAGCAGAGCACCAGATGAATAGAGCATCAACGCACATGTGTATGACTGAGTTATGGCATGCACCCTTGAAGATAAGTTTCTAAGTATGTAATCATGCTAAGTCTAAGAGCGCATGATTATATGAGTTAGTATGAAGAAGTTACAGCTACATTAAGTGACACAGACAGTGAGCGGCAGAACAAAATAGAGCATGGAGCCAACTGTTGGTATTTTGGTTAGTCTTTATAAAATTCTTTTGTAAAGGCTATGCACCTATTGTATTTAGGTTATAGACATATTAATATCATTAGATGTAAACACACTTGAGCCAATTCACTTGGAAGCATTGTATGTAATAGGTTGAAGGCCGACCTAGTGAATAGTTTTGTTTGCACATGTAAATAAGACATGCACCTTTGTATTTGAGTATGGCATGTGATATAGAGTTGATAGAAGCAGAGAAAAAATAGGCAAAGGGTAGTTATAATGTTTTAGATCTTTACATGAGGCTAAAACATCAGTGCACAAAAGGAACTGATCAAACAAGTAGTGTCACAACAACAATTCACCATTGGTAGATATAGTGTGTATCTAATATCTAGGAGGTTGTAGCCTTCTCATTGAGTAGTGAGCTCTGGCAGTGACCCACCACCCCTAATAGGGTTATTGTAAAAGACTCCTAACAGGGTCTGACCCTTAACTAGGTCACTGTACTTATTGCATTATAAAGATCAACTCCGAATAGGGTTGTAAGATCTTCTAATAGAGATCATAATACTCTAGTGCAGCTCTTAGTGGGTGTCAATTCCCACCGGGGTTTTTACCCATTTGGGTTCCCCGTAATCATATTTGGTGTTATGTGTTGTGGTTGTTTATATTACTTGCATTGATATTCATTTTAGTACTTAAGAAATTAATTTAAGATTCAAGATATCATAAAAAGTAATAATATATAGAACACCAGTTCACCCCCCCCCCCCCTCTTAGTGTTCCCATTCCTAACAATTGGTATCAGAGCTTTGGTCCTCTAAAGACAAGTTTAACCACTTAAGGAGATCATGGGTTTAGAAGAAGTGAAACATCTAAAGAATAATCTTGGAGCGGCTCTTGAAGACCTTGATAGATCTGAAAAAGAAATTGAAGAACTGAAAGTAAAGGTTAGTGGTTCTCAAGTATACATAAAGAAACTGAGAAAAGATTTGAAGGATTTTTCAAATAGTGATTTAGGGAAAATGGTCAAAAATCTAAATGAAGAAAACACATCTCTAAAGGATCGGATTGAAGAGTTGGATGAAAAGATATTTAACAATCAAGAAGCCTATGAATAACATGTCAAATAAAACAAGTAGTTGGATGAAGAACTGAGGCAAGAAAACATGAAAAACCTTGGAGTTAGAGAACATCAAGAAGTAAGTGGAATTTGAATTGACTAAAGTAAAGAATCATATTGAAAAATTGCACACAAGCAAGGATCTAATAGAGTCACAGTTGTATGCTCAAAATATTAAAGGAGATACCTTTGGTATTGGATTCAGTGAAGCACAAAATCAAATCAAAGGTATGTGAGGAAGAATGAATGCACCAGAAAACTCTATAGAAGCCAAGAAGACTGAAGATCATACTAAAGATAAAATAGAACCATCTAAAGATGAGTGCAAGCTAGCAAAAAAAACTTGTTATGCCTGTAACAAGCATGGTCACATAGCAAGAGATTGTAAAGAGGTAAGAGCTTTCAATGGTTACTATTATTCATGCAAGAAGTTTGGTCATAGAGCTATGAATTGTAGATCAAACCAAAGAAATCAGACTCAAGAAAATTAGAGAAGTCATCCACAACAGAATGTTAGAATTCCTCAGAACATTACATGTGATATATGTAATTATAATGGTCACACAACTAGACAGTGAAAAATGGTAACTGATATCAATGCACCAAGGAATATAAGGTCCCCAGTTATTTGTCACTCTTGTAAAAAGGCTGGACATATCTCAAAGTTTTGCAGATCAAAAGTGCAAAGACAAGAAAGACCTAAAAAATCAGAAGGATCAATATTGGATGAAGTAGGGGAAGTCAAGTTTGTGCAAGCTACAGAAGGTGCGAGCTTGATTTGAATAGAAGAAAAGAAGGATAAGTTTGATGAGTATGTATTGGATGCATCCACAATGGATGGACCCTCTACATCTGAATGAATGACCCTCATTATCATAGGAGGACCTAGATTAGCTCTAGACCCCTATGTGGATAGTATACTCACCCTTAGAGTATGCACCTTTGGGTATAACTGTTTGGAGACTAGTTGATGCTACATGTGAGAGTGCACTTTCTAATTGATAGCAGAGACGTAGATTGAAATTCTTTGTTGCATTCTGTGTTTACACGACAAGCATTAATGAAGAAAATTTGATTTAAAGTCACCGAAGATCGTTCATTCACACCTTTCTATTCAAGTTCGAGCCTTTGGAGATCACAGGAGTTGAAGCAGTTGAGTTTTGAAGAATTGCAGTTGGATTATCAGTGAAGAAGTGTGTCTATTGTTGTTGAACCCTAGTTTGGTTGCGATGATTCATAAACCCTTGGAAACTTATTTGAAGCGATTAAATAAGTAAGTTATGGCTACACCAATTGTTTTCGATGTTGCTAAAAGAAAGAGGTACATATTTAAGAAGCATTAATTCAAGTCTATCCTAGATGATTTGGAAGGAGTATTTTCTAAAATCGCAATAGGATTAATGCACGTAGAGGATATATGCGCATATATCTACTGTCAAAATGAACCAATAGGATTGGATAGAATCGGGTTGCACATGGAAGCCATGATGAATCTAGACAAAACATTCATTGATGAGTTTGTGTACTTGGAAGAAAACCCTATTATTGAGTATGCCACAGCATATGAATTCTATGAATCTGAATGGATTAAGATTCTTTTGAGTAGAATTCATGATGAATTATTCTGGATTGGTGAAGTCCCTATTAGAATAACTACTGATCTCATTCATGAGATGACTAGATTACCTAAGATTGACACCATCCTTCCCACTAGAAAGGATGTTAGGAACAAGTAGAACAAGCCAGCAAATCCCAGAGTGATAAGCGTGGGATGAAAATTGAGCCTAGAGAAGAGAAAGATATAAAACTTATGTCTATGATACTTGGATATAGATTCCAGCATACAAATAGGGTAAATAGTGTGTCCACAACCACTATTCTAGTAGCCATGAGGATTGTAAAAGAAAATGGAGACTTCAACTTGTGTGAGATCTTGCGCACATAGTTGTTGGATAACATTAGAGCCATTAAGCATGATACGACCAAAGTGTTTAGATTTGGATCATTAATCATTTACATGTATTTCCATATTGTTGGTAAAGTGTTAGATCTTTATCTAGATAAGACTATTCCCACAATGCCTCAAATATCATTCAAAGCATCATCAAAGAGTACCTTGAAGGACTACATGGAATTGGAAATCAAAAAAATTCAGAGTAAAGATGTAAAGAAGGTATAGGATACCTGAGAGCATAGTTGAAAAGTATAGGGACAACATTTGTTTCATGGTAGAGACATAACTTGTATGGAAGTTGTAGAGCCTAGGACTAAGTGGCTCCATCCACTTGGTTATGAAGTGGAAGAATAGGTTTTGGAAGCATATGCACAAGTTCTACTATCAGTGCCCAAGGATCCTAATGAGCCAAGATGGGGAACCTATGAAGAGAAGAGAAGACAAGTAGATGTAGTCTTGAACAGTGCTGCAATAAAGAGGAAAGCATCTATAGTCACCTTTGAGATACTAAAAATTCATGGTGTCACTCAAGAAGACCTGGATAAGGCAAGGGAAGCCAAGATTTCCATTCAACTTGAGAACACATCCTCTTCAGAAGTGAAAACATAGAAGATTGATGACCCCAAGGAGAAGAAAGTTAAAATATATGATCCCAAGGAAAAGATTGTTGATAGTACTTCAGTGCCCACTCCTACTATTGATCTGGAGTCTACTCCACCTCTAGAGCCTAGTAGGATGTCCAAGATGAAGAAACAGATCTGTGTAAGCCACCCATCCTCCAGAACCATAAGAAACCAATGCAGAAACATTCAACCACCTCTTGAGGTAGGATTCCTACCAAATCTGCAAGTATTAAGAACAAGAGTAGTAGATGAGGGAAGAATTGATCAAATAGCTATGTTTTATGACAAATATCATGAGATTGACAAATCTGAGATTCATGATATGTTAATCAAGAAAATGATCAAGTTTAAGAAGATTGTTCTGGAACTCAAGACAACCATTCCAGATCAAGTTTGGGACATTTTGGATACATTGAAAAGATAAGTTGTTGAAGAAGATTTCAGAATAAGAGAGAAGACACTGGATGATAACCTACTAGTATGTTTAATTGAAGAATAATCTTTGTTAATGGATTTGGTAAATCTACACCTCATAACTGAGATGAGAAATCTGCACATCATGAACAAGGACTATGAGTTGGTTGCAAAGGATACAAAGAAAGCCTTTGAGAAGGTATTTTTGGAACAACGCATGCATCCATCATCTGCGCCCACAACTCAAGTACCCTCTGAGCAAGTAAAAGTTGTTGAGATCCCAAATGTACCTATGACAGGTCCACATGATTCTGTATCTATTCCTGAAGCCAATGAGGACATAATTATGATAGATAATGTGGAAATATCCATGGCAGTGACAGATAAGGACTTGAATAAATTTGAGGAAGAATTTGTGAGCACTGAAGAAGTAGAAATATTATGTGCTGATAATTCACCCAAGCTACAAGAAGATGTATAGATTGAAGATATAACTAGACAAGAAGAAGAAGAGGAGAAAGAAAAAGAAAAGGAGAAAAAAGAAGACGAGGAGAAAGAAAAAGAAGAGGAAAAAGAAGAAAAAGAAAAGGAAAATGAACCTGCAGATGAACCCTCTATTATAATGCCTATAAAGGTAAAGACATAAGTGATGGACATAACACCTCTCACCCCTATGCCATCAATGTCATTGTTGTCAAGTTTTACTCCTGACAAAACAATTCTAGACTCATGGGGAGAAGAAGACCTAATAAAGATCAGTGTGCTAGCAATGGAAAAGGAAAAGGAGAAATAGGTTATGAGGAATCCATTGTTTGTTGAATCAGTCAACATCCTAAATAGCTTACTATTTGAGGAGAAGAAAGTGTCTAGTGTACACTCAGTGGAGGATGTCATCACCATCCTGAGATTTTTTAAAACAATTTTCTCTAGTCTTGGAGAATCTGTATCCAAGGTTGTAGAAGAAAAATATCTTAAAAAGAGGCTAAGTGAATTGATCAGTAACTTCACACTTGACCTCACTTGACCTTAGTTCTTTAAAATTTGGTCAAGCCTTGTTGAAGGAGATAGGAGCTAAAGGAAGAAAAATCATAGCTGATTGTATGAACAAGGACAATTTAACTCCAGACCTCTCAAAGAAAATTTAGGAAACTGAATCAATGATGGAGGCAGTAAGGAAATCAATAGAAGATCCCTCCAAAGATGTAAATATGTACAATAATGTCTATCAAGGCTAGTAAGACAAAATAGAGAAAACAAAAAAAGAAATGGCTAAGATAAGGGCAAGGCAAACTCAGCTAAGAAATGCTCTTGTGCCCTCATTAGATGTGCTAAATTAGAACATCAAGGAGATAGATGTCATTATTGTGACATATGACCAAGGAACATGTATAGATTTGGAGAAGATGGAGAAGTTAACCTATGCACTATGCACCCATCTCTAGATAGTAAATGCACTGAAGACATTTTGGCAGCAAGAATTTGCAAAACTTCAGATTGCATATTTGGATGTACTTAAGATGTAAGTACTTAATAGTTCCATTTTTTAGCACCTTTGTCATTAATGCCAAAGGGGGAGTATAATATATAGTAGAAGGGAGAATATGAAGTAGTATATATGATGTAAAAGGGAGTAAAGTATATAGTATAAGGGAGATATAAGATAGAGTATATGTTAGAAAGTTTTGTATAAAGATACAGTTAGTAACTTCACCATATTCCTTTGTTGCCATTAATGAAAAAGGGGGAGATTGTTGGAAAGTTGACTATACTGATGTATATGAATGAGATTAGTGTTGTCATTATGGAAACAAAGTCATATGGAGTTTTGGAGTCAATGCACTTACTCATAAGATCAAAATTCAGTTAAGTATGAAGACTGGACAATCAACAGAGCACCAGATGAACAGAGCATTAGCACATGTGTGTATGACTGAGTTATGGCATGCACCCTTGAAGATAATATTTTGATTCTATAATCATGCTAAGTCTAAGAGTGCATGATCATGTGAGTTTGTACGAAGAATTTACAACCAGATGAAGTGACACAGATAGTGAGCGGTAGAACAAAATAGAGCATGGAGCTGACTATTGGTATTTTGGTTAGTGTGTATAATATTATTTTGTAAAGGCTACACACCTATTGTATTTAGGTTATAGACATATTAATATCATTAGATGTAAACACACTTAAGTCAATTCACTTGGAAGCATTGTATGTAATAGGTTGAAGGCCGACCTAGTGAATAGTTTTGTTTGCACATATAAATAAGACATGCACCTTTGTATTTGAGTATGGCATGAGATATAGAGTTGATAGAAGTAGAGAAGAACTATGAAAAGAGTAGTTAGAATGTTGTAGAGCTTTACAAGAGGATAAAACATCAAGGCACAAATGAAACTAATCATACAAGTAGTGTCACAACAACAGTTCACCATTGGTAGATATAGTGTGTATTTGATAGCCAGAAGGTTGTAGCCTTCTCATTGAATAGTGACCTTTGGTAGTGAGCCACCACCCCTAATAGGTTTATTGTAAAAGACTCCAAATAAGGTTTGACCCTGGACCAGGTCACTATACTTATTACATTGTAAAGATCAACTCCTAACTGGGTTGTAAGATCTTCTAACAGGGATCATAATACTCTAGTGCAGTTCTTAGTGGGTGTCAATTCCCACCAGGGTTTTTACCTATTCAGGTTTCCCCGTAATCATATTTTGTGTTATGTGTTGTGGTTGTTTATATTACTTGCATTGATATTCATTTAAGTACTTAAGAAATTAAGTTAAGATTTAAGATATCATAAAAAGTAATAATATATAGAACACTGATTCACCCCCCCCCTCTCAGTGTTCCCATTCCTAATAATCTCCTATTGAGATTTCGATCCAAATTCCCTCCTTCTCTATGATTTTTACCTAATCTAGAGATCACTGGCATGATGGTAGTGTAATCATGAAGCTCGGGCTGAAACTAAAGTTGTGACTGCATTTTTATTAGCAAAGGCTGAGTATGAAGTTCGAGTTGAAGATGTGAGTGGAATTGGATATGAAGAGCTCATCTTGACTTGGCATGTTTCAGTCAAAGCTTTATCTCAAGCTTGTAAAATCTTGAACTTGGCTTGACTGTGAGCTTGGGCCATAGCATGAAACTTGGGCTATGTTTCGAGCCCTGAGCATGAAGCTCGGCTTGTATGTTGTGACTGTTGTTTCTTCTGGTGCTTGGGCTTGAAGTTTATTGAAGAGCTCAAGCTTAGAACTATGAAATTGAGTTCAAGCTATAATAGTGGACTTGTCTTGAGCTTTTCAACTATGCTTGTGGCTCTAACTTTAAGCTGGAACTCAAGCCTTGAACTCAAACTCAGACTGTAGACATGAAGATTGGAGCCATGACAGTGAATTTTGACTTGGGCTTTGAACTCGACACTCCTATAAGAAAACTTGACCTAACACGAAGATAAGTACACCATGTCTTCCTTTCATTTTCTTCATTTACATTGTATCTTTTGAAGCTGAGCACACTGTTAGTTCATTGCAATGATTTGGGGAATTTAACTCTTTGCTGAAAAGATGTAACAAAATTGAGAGTTGTTTACTATTGTTGATGAATCATTGCTTATTAAGTTCAATTCCTTCTTTCTAGCCATGAGCTGTCACTCAAGATAAGCTATTTTTTTTGGTACTATTGTGTTCATCTTATAATGATTTGGGGGTTCTTTGTCATCTCGTTCACTTATGATAGTGACCCTTACTTGAACTTAATACTATTGTCTTACGTACACCAATCATTTTCTTTGTAACCTATCATTATCTCTAGTTATATGTCGATACTCTATTACAATGGCCTTCCATCATTCTTCATCTCGGGATTTACTATGTCTATTGTTGACTGACAATAGTGACCATGCAAGTTTTGAACTTGTTTCTTCTTATCTAAACTGAGACCACCATTTTGGATTTGCAATACTTTGCCGTGATTATAACATGTACATGAAACTTGAATACAAAAAGATATTTACATCTTTATGCTTCCATCTGGTTTAAAATGTATAAAAATTTTAGTAGTTTGTGAGGTTCGAGCACGGGCTCATGACACTCAAAAAGACCAGGCTTGAAAATTTAGCAATACATCTTCCTTTGTACATACAACTCTATTAGTGAACATGCATTTTGACTGGTTTTAAATACTTGAAAGTAACCAGTGACTGACTCTTTTTTTTTTCCTTTTGCAAAAAGCACTAACAATGATCAAATGTATAAAAAGACTTTCATTAAATAGGAAATGCAATATTGTAAAAATGTTCTATTTAATTATTTAAGAGGTTTGAGCACGGGCTTGTGACACTCAAAAACACCACTGTGAACATTTCTTGATACTTTGAAATGCAATTCTGTAGCATTTCCTCATACTTTACTTTGAACATGCACTTTTGTTCAAAGTGTTACTTGTTAATACATCCTGTAGCATTTTACATTCAACCCTTCACCAGTAATTATTTTCAAAGTATTGGAAAAGATGTAGATGACACTTCTCTGAAAAAGCACATAATCTGAAAGAACTTGTATTTTAATCATTTTTTTGCAACAACATTGTTACTTCTATAAATAAAGCATGGGTGTTTCTCTTTTATGCACCTGTAACAAAGAAGGGTCATTGTGACTCATAATTCAAATATGCACATTCATTTGTCATTCTTTGAAAATGAATAAACCCTTATTACAGTGCACATAACTTGTGATTTCTCTGTCTTTATATGCACAAGTTGTAGCATCTTTTAATGCACTTGATACTACGTCATCATCTTTTGAGTATGATATGAAAACTAGTCAATTGAGCACTGCATCTTTGACTCTGTCAAGCTTAGAAACAACATCAAACTCATCTTGTTAGGTTAGTGAACATGATTAAAACATTAGTTTTGTGAAAATGCTAGACATGAACTAAGGACCTTATTCGGGGCAATGGAGTTAGAAAACCAGAACTTATGAATGAAACCTTTATTGAAATGAAAATGCATCTAAACTAAGACTCATGCAACCTAAAGACCTAGTGCTAGACAAAACTTATTAAAATGAAACAAAATTGAAAAAAAAAAACTATCCCTCAAAGAAAAGCTTGAGGTGGATCCCATTAACTAGAATCTACAAGATCTCTCCATCTATGGTGGGTAGCTAAAAGGCATTGTTCTCTTTACATTCTGAAATGACAAATGGGCCTGACCAAAATTTGTCAAATTTATCATGCTGTCTTGGCCTACTCTTTAGTACATCCCATTTCAGAACTAAATCACCTTCTTTGAATTTCTTGGGTGTAGCTCTCTTGTCAAAAGACCTCTTGGTCTAATTTTGCATCAGCTCCATATTTTTTAAAGCTTTCTTCCTTTCCTCTTCAAGCTGTAACAACTCAACATACCTTATCTTGAGGGGATCTTCTTCTTCAAACAACAAAATCTGATCAGCTAATTGCAAAGCCAGAAACTCTATTGAAATTGGCAACCATTCCTCCTTACCATAAACAAATACATAGGGTGAGCTTCCAGTAATCTGCTTTGGAATTATTCTATCCAGCCACAAGGCTGCATTTAGTTTTGAGTGTCAATCTCTCTTGTTCTCCTATAAAGTCCTTTTGATAATCCTTATAAGGTTTTTGTTAGTAGATTCTGCAAGTCCATTACCTTGGGGGTAATAATTAGATGATGTATTTGGATAAATGCCATTCTTAACAACCCACTCCGTTATCTGAAATAATTGATTGAGGAACACCAAACCTAGTTATAATATCTTCATAAAATTTTAGAACATTAGATCCAATAGATTCCTTCAATGCAATGGCCTCAGTCCACCTTGTAAAATAGTCTATTGCAGTCAAGATCCATTTATGACTTGCACTAGAATTAGGATTAATTGGACAAATAAAGTCTACTCCCCACTTGGTAAATCACTGGTCGAAAATGATTGGCTTGAGTAGAAAAGTTGTGAGCCTTTACTTTCCTGCAAACATAGCACATTTTTGACATTTTCTTGTCCAAGAATAGGCATCCTTAAACAAATCAGGCTAGTAATAACCAGCTCTCAATATTTTCCAAGCTGTGGTCTTAGGATTGAAGTGTCCTCCACATGATCCATCATGAAATTTATATAATATTTTTCTTTCATCAGGAAAATCAATACATTTCAGAAACATCAGAATAATCCTTTCTATAAAGAATGCCATCAATCAAAACATAAGGAATAGATTGTAATCTGAAATACCTCCTTTTAGATTTATCAAGACCAGTTGGACATTGCCCAGTTTGTAGAAATCTAGTCATATCAGACAACAGAGTTTTTGAATCATTTATAAGTACAAAATTACCTTGGAATAAGACAACCTCTTAACTGGCTTCAGCTTCTTCTTCTTCTGCCATCTAGGCACACAAACCTTTGCCCCTAGCCAGCTTGGTTACATGGATATGTGCATCATATTCCATCACTTTAGTGATCCATCCTGCTCTTTTATCATTTATATCTCTATTCAACAAGAATTCTTTAATTCTAGGATGTGCAACCATTAAATAAATTTTATTTCTAGCGACCAAATGTTTAAACTTCTTCAAATATTTAATAATAGCAAGTACATGCTTTTCAACAAAACTATACCTTTGATCATAGTCATCCATTCCTTTTCCAAAGAAGGCAATTGGCTTCTCCTGATGGTCCACATTCTTTTGTACCAACATTGTTGAAACTGTATCATAGCCTCCATAAGCATATAAGATAAAATCCTTAGAAAAATTAGGATTAGTTAATGTAGGAACTGGTGACAGGCCTTGTTTGATATGTTCAAAACTTAACCTTCCCTCATTAGTCTAGCTGAAAGGCACATTTATTGCAGTTAAGGGCTTTAATAAATTGGCAATGTCAGGAATAAAGTGCCTAACAAAGTTTATCCTTCCAATATAACTATACAACCCTTTTTTGTGTTTTGGCAATGATAATTCCAAAATTGCAAGGATTATTTTAGGATCAATGGTTGTACCTTCATTTGACACTTGATATCCTAAAAGCTTTCCCTCATGAACTGTAAAAAATGACTTCTTAGGATTAAGAGAGATTCCAAACTCTCAGCATCTTTGTAGCGCTTGTCTCAAATGACCAATATGCTGGTCTGCAACTTTACTGTAAAAGGTGACATCATCTAAGTACACCAGAAAAAACTTATACATAAGGTTTTTAAAGGCCATGTCCACAACTTTCTAGAATGTGGCTCCTGCATTTGATAAACCAAATGGTATTCTTCTATAAGCCATTGTTCCCCATTTTGTTGTAAATGCTATTTTAAATTGGTTTGCCTCTTTTACTAAAATTTGGTTATAACCAAAATACCCATCTAGAAGGGAAAATATTTCAAACCTAGAGACATACTGTAAAATTTGTTCCATTGATGGAAGAGGGTGTCTATCTTTCTGAGATACCCTATTAAGGTCTCTAAAATCGACACATAGTCTAATCTCCCCATTTTTCTTCCTTAAAGGAACTAAATTTGAAACCCCGGATGTATGTTTGATAGGAAAAATGATCCCACTATCTAATAGTTTATTCAGATCTTTAAGCATTAAGGGCTCTAATTTGGGGTTAATTGGCCTTTGCCTTTTCCTAATTGGTCTAGAATTATGCTCTAATTCTATAGTATGCTGGGTCAATTGGGGATCAAACCCTTTTAAATTAGCATATTCCTAAGAAAATACATCATTAAATTATCTGAATAAAGCAATAAGGTGCTCTTTTTCCTGAGGGGATTTAATTTTACCAACCTTTAAAAACTTATCTCTGAAAATCTCAACTTCATAATGATCTTCTTTTAGTAGTGTGCTAGTTTTGTTCCTCTTGAAATGATCATCATAATTAAAAGTAGACTCCAAGCTGACCAGATCTTTAGGAATCTTATTAGTTTTAAGCTGTATAATTTGATCTTCCATTTTCTATTTCACTTTGTTATCCCTGGGAACAGAAAAAACATCCGTTTCAGCCATAAAAATCAAAATATGCTCATTAGTATTAAAAACCTACCAGTTGATATCATTATTTGGAATGGATGGCCTAACAACAATCTTAATATGAGTCTAATCAGAGATGACACATTTATTTTTAGAAATAGAAACATGTGCACCAATACCAGCTAACCTATCAGCATGCTGATTTTTCCTTCTAGGCATAAAAATTAGGTTGAATGCATCAAAATCACCTAGAATATCAGATACTCTAGATTTATACAATTTTAAAGTATCATTCTTAACAGTATTAACCCCACTCACCTGGTTAACAAGGATTTCACTATCCCCAAATGCCCTCAAGCATTTAATATTTCTCTTTATTGCCCACTCTAAACCTTGGAGTAAACCTTCATACTCAACCACATTGTTAGAACACAAAAAAGATAATTTGAATGCAACATAAAATTTATCACCCTCTGGTGACACAAGCATAACCCCTACATCAACACCATCCTTATTTCTAGATCCATCAAAATATAAGTCCCATAGCTGATTTGACAATTCTGAATTAGAATCTTGGGTTTTCATCAAGCTAGGCATAATAGTGTCAGATTCTAAAATCATATAATTTCCAAAACTAGTATCATACATAACACTATCTTGGTCATTTCTAGTTTCCCACTCATCCAATAAAATGTCAGGAATTCCCTCAGTTTGAGTGTTAAAGGATGGATTGTCCTTGATCTCATCTGAATCTATGATCACACAACTAGCATTGATGGGACTTGGATTGTATGGCTCTATGTGATCTTTGGTCAATAATTCTGATTTTATGGTCACTTTGGTACCATATCTAGTTTACAAAAACATGTGGGATCAATCTAATGAAAAGTATCCATCTATCTTGGCTATAAAATCTCTAGAAAGATATAGTGAAAAATAGGGTGGCAGATATATGCCATAAATGTCCAGTGGAATTGAGAAATTTGGGCATGCATGAAGAGTCAAACTTTCATTCTTGATAACTCCTAAGGTTTTGACTAAGGAACCATCTAACTGGACAACTCCTTTCTCAAGAGGCTCATACTTTAAATCCAGTAAATCAACAATCTTTTTAGGCATTACTGTGCTGGTTGCACTACAATCAACCATATAGTTGTGCACCAACTTATTTACAATAATTAAGGAAACATAAAAAGGAGGAGGCTTAATAGTTGCAGGTTTATTACCTTCCTTTACTATTGTTCCTTGCACATTTGCAGCCTCTAAATTAGCCATAACAATACTAGAAGGCTACTTAAAAGCTTGCTGTGAACTTGCTATATTTTTGGATAACTCTTCCTTTAGTATTTCAACCAGCCCTGGAATAGCTAGAAATTCCCATAGAGAAATAGATACATTCATTTTCTTCATGCTATCAACAATATAGTAATGAATAAAAAATTGTACCTTTTGAGGAGATCTAGGAACACTCTAATCTGCATGCTTCTGATTTTGATCCTTAGTTGTGAAAGAAGAATGATCTTTCAATATTGAAACTAGTGTAGTAGGAACCTTAATAGATGATTTATCTAATTCTAGAACTCTCTTCTTGGCTCTAGTGTCTTTTGACACAGGATAATCTTCATTTAGTCCACAAAATTCCTCCTCTTGACAATTTAGAAAACCAGTATCCAGAACATTCAGATCCGGTCGTTGGATCTCCTCAATAGGTATATTTTATTGTGAATCAATTGAATTTGGCATCATTAGAGCCTGATTAAGCACTCCATTGGTACACATTGATTGGTTATGGGCTTCATTAAACGGAAAAAACCACTTAGCAAAAAGGTTATTATGGCTGGTTACAATATCTCTAACAACATTAAGAGGTGTAGGATTATAAGGTTTATAAGGCCTCTGGTTCCAATTCTGCCTATTTGCATTATTATTTCCTTGGAATTGCTATTTATTACCTTGAAAGGTAGGCTAATTAGGATACTGGGATGAGGAACCAACAGACTGGTTTTGAGGCACAAGGTATCCTTTTACTTGATTCCTCTTAAGGCTCACTAATTCATTGCCAAAAGTCTAGAATAAACTTTCTATTTTCTTTTGGCTATCCTTTATACTTTGCAACTCATTAAGAGGGGTAACAGGTGTTATCTCTTGGCTTTTGAATGATGGAAAAATAAGAAGAGGTGGGACTACTAATGGAATATTAGACTGAATACTAGGAAAGAAGGGCATAGGTGGTCTGAGAACTATTTTTCCTGCCTGAATGAGACTATTTTCTGCCCTAATAGTAGTATCAAAAGCTTGAGGTAAAGAATTACCTCCCATAGATTGAATCATGATTGAGATATCATTATTCAGACTCTTAAGAAAATAAAAGAATGCATATTTAGCAGAGGGTCTTACCATAGGAAGAATTTTGTTCCAAGTCTTTTGGAAACAGAGATTGAAATCACTCATCTCTTCTTGTGGAGACTTTTTGATAGTTGTCAATTGCTCTACCAAAGATAGGTTGTCAGATTTATCTTCAAAAAACTTGGATAATCCAGGTCTGAATGCATCCCATGTAGCAATAGAAGCCACTGGAAGAGTTCTGAACCATTCCAATGCTTTACCCTTTAGTGATGCAGCCAATAGCTTCAAAGCTACATCCTCTTTTGTGATGTGATGGACATTACAAAGAGAAGCAATATCTCTGATATGCTCAATGGCAGTTGTTTTCCCTTCTTCAGTGAATGATGGTAATCCTTTCAAGTCTACCAATGGGATATTTTTGTGGTTGGCAATCCTCAAAGGACTGCTCTGATCAAAAGGCACAAATGGAAGATTTCTTGCCATTGCTGGAAGTGTTGTAGTATAACTAGATGGTAGTGAATGATCGGCCTCAGGTGGCTATTCAGGAACAACTTTACATTGAAATGCTTCTAGATCTTCAAAAGCTTCTTGCTCTGAATCTGGAAATTTAGTGTAGTAAGATGGAGGAGCTGAACTTATTTCAGATCTTATCTTCCTTGGTATTCCTGGTCTCCCACCCATTTCTATAGGCTGAGCAAAAATCTCTCTAGAGCCTCTAGGATCTCTTTGCATAGTTCTACCTCTCCTAGTGAAAGACAACTGCAAATACTCAAATTATTTAACACTCCTTGTTTGGATTCGATTCATGTATCACAAGGTCCTACCAGGCATGCCAAAAAATATTAAGGAATGAAAATATCACCCTAAATTAGGGATTAGGGTTCAAAGACATTTAATTCTAACAATGGAAACCTTCTCGAGTTGTGGGTGGACTTTAATTGAGGAGTCTCCAGATTCTAGGTCGGTTCCTATTTGATTTGGAATATCACT
Source organism: Chamaecyparis obtusa (assembly GCA_027943335.1). Lineage (NCBI taxonomy): Eukaryota > Viridiplantae > Streptophyta > Pinopsida > Cupressales > Cupressaceae > Chamaecyparis > Chamaecyparis obtusa. Next base: position 181,879 of record BSBK01006417.1, read on the forward strand.
TGAACTAAAATTTGATTGGGAAATAGGAAAAAATAAATGCTTTTAAAACTGAATGAAAATGGGGTGATACACCAAAAATGAACTCAGACTTGTTTGGAATCTAACTTATCATCCACAATGCTCATACTAATGAGATTGGCACTGAAAACTCTCACAATAGGTAATAATAATCATGCCATTGTCTCTCTTAGGAATAATATATTCATACTAAGGATTACTTTTCCCATTATGAAATGCCATTAGATTGTCAACCCAGGGACGTAGACTTGAAATGGGACAACACAGTTTGTGCACCAAGTTCCTCAAAGACTCATAATACCTATGTTGTATGAAGATAAAATCAATAAAAGAAACCTATAGTATTGCTACAAGAAAGTAAGCACACTTAACTTCTTAATGAAATTACTGCTAAAAGCTTGTAAACTTAACCTAAGCCTATTTAACAACTCTAAAGAACTCACTATGTCTATCTCTGTAAGTGGTGCAGGAACATTCACAGTAGTAATTTTGCAGGAGTAAAATAAAAACTTTTACTTGAAAACACGAAAAATATAGAAAGTAATTCTACTTTATCCTAATCTACTCCACCTCCCAAGTGGGCCCCCTTGGTTGGCTTTTTCTAACTACTAATAGAGAAGATACTTCAAAATCACTTTTTTATTATATTCTCATAAACTGATTACATAGTAATGGAACAATACACGAAACACATAAAGAGTAGTTCTTCTATAAAACACAACCAACGTGCATATTTTCTCATTACACAACTAAACCAATTAAATCCCTTTATATAGAGGGTTGATGCTTATTGAAAGCATGAAAGTAGTTTCTTACTAAGTCTCACCTTAGAAAAAGGAAATATAAAAACCACGATAGAGTACAATAAAGTTCAGATAATTGATTTTAACAGACTGATAAACATTGAGGTAATATAACAGAGTTGTTTCCTATATTATTTGGAATGATGGCTCCTTTCCAATAGCAGCATGGTCCTCAGTGCTATGATTACTTTCTCCATAATAGCTATAACTTCAACACCTTTTCTTCAATGCGGGTGATCCACTCTCCAGCTGCTCCTTGTTTTCCTAGCAAGTTAGTAGCATGCAATATGTATACAAGTCAACTAGTCAATTCTTACCCAAATATTAGAACACAGATTAAAGTAGCTATATCAAGTAATACAATTTATATATATTGTTCATCAAAACATGTCATATCTAACTACCCATAATCTCAGTGGTTCTAACTGTACTTATCACAAGTTCACATAGTTACGGGTTCATAAAATGTATTGGAAATGTTTCAACTGAGCATAAAGATTATAACTAAATAGAGACAATAAATTATCTCATCATCTACCCCCTAAAAAACATAATGCTTGTCCTCAAGAATTGAATTTTCTAGCTATAGATCTAAAATCACCAACACTTGTCTTTCCCTTCTTCACACTCTTAAATATATAATAGAATCCTTGTGTCCTCGCCCAATAATCTGTACGATGCTCCTCCTGTAGTTGGTCTAGTCTGGTGGCATTGATATCATATAGTGGCCATAAGATTTTTAGTTGTTGGAAATATAGGGGAATCCACATTTCTCTTCTAGTTTGATGCCCCAGCTACATATACCTAGTTGCTCTATTTGTAGCTGCTTCAAAATTGATTGGGCTATGTGGCTCTATTTTCTTGAAGGCATCTGGTAACCTATTCCATCAGTTCCTTACCACTGCAAGAGCTCTCTGAAATGAAAAATAGGGCAACCCCTGATACTCCCTGTAAAATCTATCTCTGAGTGCAAAGACATTTTCTCTGATTTCAGGTTTAGGCCTTCCATAGGTTAGGTTAAGACAATCTCTTAGGAGGATATCAAGTTTTCTTGACTCAGCCCTTAAGGGTAATGGTTCAGACTTCTCCGGGTCTCTATATTTATTCAGATGCCTATCATAATTTCCCTCATTATACATCCATGACATTAGGGCTCTCCAATAGATATCACCTATGTAAAGAAAAGGGTTCCATTCAGCTTCATGAGGAATGACAAAGTTATGCAGATAGAGCTCATAGAGTAAGTTCTATTGCCATGAAGGAAGGGTCTGGTATAATCCATAGAATTCTTGAGTAGATTTGAACTCACAGTCTATATCCTTCATTGATATCATCAGCTGAAATAAGAGAAACTATTCTTTCAAACAAATGGCATACATTCTAGGAGGTGGTCTACAAGCTATAACCTGATCAGCTAATTTGAGAATATGATCCATTTGTTGCTTCTACTTCTTTACTTTTTTCTTTAGGAACTCAATCTCCTCTTGTTTTTCATCTATCTCCTTTTTCATTATGTTTCTTTCTTGTTTCCCCTAAGTTTTCTAGAAAACAAATTGATTATATAAACTGAAGAGAATAGATTGTATTGTTGGAGGGCCAAATTATTGTAGCTGGGTGTTCTATTTTCTCTTTTCCTTAGAAGCCTGTTCAAAATATTCAGTAAACCATGTTGCTTTATAAGGCACAAAAGACACATGGGAACAAATAGGGTCTAGTGAAGGAGTCATCTGGACATCTTCAACAATGTTTTCTTGTGCCACATTAGGGATTTGTTCAGGTACACCCAGATCATCATGTGATACATTATCACTAGATTCTTGTAGATTTTTGGGAGACAAAGGTACTTCTATTTGCTTAGGGGAATTATCATAAATATACTCAACAAAAGGCTCGGTGGTAGGTTTCGTTAATGGAACACTTCGGTTTTCAGGAGAAATTAGAGACACTTGTCCTCGCATCCAAGGACTTTTACGCACCATTGTTTCCACAACCTATGCGGTCTTCTTTTTGAGGCTTCTTTTTGGCCTCTTTGCTGCAAGAATAGATGCTACAGGATTTGACCTTTTTCTTTTACTTTTTGGAATCGTAGAGTTTTGAACTTCACTTTCAAGGTTAGGGGTTTCTTGTCCAATTTTCCATTTTCCTTCCCTTGTTGAAGAAGTAGGAACATTACTTTCTAGAATGGGTGAAGGTATATTTTATTGAAGTAATTCTGGCTCTTTTTCTTATGTAGCTATTTCTACAGTGGGCTCAGAAGATTCTGCATCACTTCTTAGGGGTTTCTTAGTAGGGTCAACCTGTGGTTGCAATGTTTTATGCTAGACAAATTTTGACCATGCTAAGGGAGAGACATCCTTAAGGGATGTTTTGACTAGAAGTTTAATTAGGGCATGGTGGGTGACATAAGTTGCATTCACTTGTTGAGTCTCCTCAGTGCTAATACTTAGCATATTATACAAGAAATTAGGGACATTTACTGGGAGACTATGCCTTATGCAGCTAGCTAGCTTAAAATAATGAGCATGCAAATTTTAAAATCTTTCCTCACATGTTAGGTACCTAATAATATGTGTTGCTAGCTTGTTGAATGGTGGAGGACGAGACATTCTTTTACACTCTTACTTGCTAATCTCCAGAGGAGGATCACTTGGAAGAGAAAATTGGGCTCATGATGACCTAGCGTCATGTATATTGGGGCAATGTTCCCTAATTGTGGGTAACCCAGTGACCTCTTATATTATTTCTTCTGTGGTGACAATCGTTAAACCCCATACGGTTGCCTGCCCTTCCTCAAAAGTATTCATAAACTCAGTTGCCACTTCCTCATTAAAATTTGACAATTGAAGAAAATAACCCAACCAACCACATGCATTAAACCTCCTGACTACTTCAATATCTCTAAGTAAAAGGCCATGGTACATTGGCTCACATCTCGGCAATTGTCCACCCATTTATTTTCAATATCCAACCTCCAAATTTCTGCTCACCAACTCCTATGTTAATCTTTCAATCTCTCTTGTTCTGCAAATATCTCCAAATACCTTATTTCCTTCTTGAAATTCAAATGCTCTTCTTGAAAACACTAACTTTTCTCTCTTAATTCCTTTGTTATTTTTAGCATGAACAATAATACTGATGTTTTAATAGAGGACATTATAACTTTAACTGTGAGTTACCCCACAGTTTAATTATAATCTTTTCAGGTCACATCAACTTCAGAAAATAAAAAATTATTCAGGATTTGTAGTACGAAAAATGTGTGAGAATAAGGGAAATTAATGAAACAAGGCCTAAGTACAGCTTTAAAATAAGAAGGAAGTGACAAGGATAGCTTAGTAATGACATTAGAACTTAATACACTTCCCTTGGCCCCTACTAAACAATTACAAGTGTCCTCATTTGGTACATTTGGCATGGGATGGGGAACTGGCATAATGCCTTAATTATATATTTATTGTAGTAATAAATATTATTACCGAGATCTATGTGCTAAAAGTGAGTAGAGATTTAAAAAGTTGTACCTAGTAGTTGATTACCATACACGCAAAGAAAAGGTGGTGAGCGTGAAACAATGCTGGAGGCTACATGTGTCAGTTGACATGGCTCTTATTGAAAACATTAAAAATAGAAAAAGTTGATGACGTGGATGGTGAATGAATGGAAGAGAGAGAAATGGAATGGGTTAGAAAGAAGAATAAAGAAAAGTGAATGGATAAATGTACTTCATATGAAATGAAGTTTTATTATTTTGGATCTGCAGGAAGAAGGTTTTCACCTTCTATTGCAAGAAGTGTTACCTATTGCACTACTGAAGTGTTATTGCAAAAATTTTGCAAGAATTCCTCCTTTGTTTGGGGCTGGTGATACAGGCACAGCCAATGTCCATTGATGAGTAGTTTTATTTGCATTGGATCTATTGTGGTCAACTGGACTGGTCTATTGTTGAAAATGTATTCAATTGCATAAGGTCACAACCATCTGGTCTGTAACTTTCCTAGAATTTCTTTGAATCTGGAATCATACAATAATGCCCAATCACCCACATGAAACTACTTGCTCTTAAGATGAGAATCATGCCATCTCTTCCATTGTTTCTATACCAACTTTGTACACTCCAATGTGGATTTACACATTTCATCTAAGGAATTGAGGTGTAGAAGGCATTATGTCTGTGCTGCAAGAAGATTGATGTTTAATTCCAGTGCTGCATGCAATGTCTTGTGCTTGAATTCAATTGGTAACATTTCTGCCTTCCCATATAATAATTCAAATGGGGTGAATTCAGTGGTTGTTTTCTAGGTTGTGCGGTAGGCCCAAATTACCTCTGTGAGTTGGCTACTCCAATCTCGTCGGTGCTGGTGAACTATTTTTGTTAAGATGGCCTAAATTTCTCTGTTTGTGACCTCTACTTGATCATTTTCTTGTGGATGGTAGTTGCTAGAATTTTGGTGCTTGATATTGTATTCCTTCATGAGTTTAGTTATCAGATTGGATATAAAATATGATCACTAGTCAGTTACAAGTTCTCTTGGTAGGACATAACGGGTGATGATGTCCTCATACAAACACTTTGCTACCTTTTGATCTTGTGCATGCTGCATGACTTTTACTTTCACCCATTTGGTCAGATAATCTGTGCATACCAGTATGTAGGAGTTTCCATTTGAACAAGGATCTATTGGACAAATGAAATCCATACCACATTTGTCAAATGGTGTTACCACCACCTGTGGGTTTAGAGGCATTTCATATGATTTGGTTGGACAATCCATCCTCTGGCATTTGTCACATTTTCTTGTATAGCTAGCTGCATCCTTGTAAAGTGTTGGCTAGTAGTAACCTATTGTTAGGATCTTCAGAGTTATCCTCTTGGAAGAAAAGTGGCCTCCACATGGCTTGTCATGACAAGCATGGAGTATATCATATGTCTCATCCTCTCGCACACACATTCTCATGATTTGGTCTGGTCCAGTATAAAATAAGGTGTTGTCAATCTAGGAGAATTGGAAACTCTTCTCAACAAGCATTCATCTATCCTTTGGAGAGAAGTGTGGGGAAATTTTACTAGCTACAAGGTAATTAGTTATATTAGTGTACCATAGAGTTTGGACAAAAATATGAAACATGTGTTCATTAGGGATTGTATCATCAACCATAGTAGTGTTTGAGTCTGCATTTTGAATTTTGGATAAATAGTCAGCCACTACATTTGCCTTCCCTGGCTTGTCAATAATGGTTATGTCAAATTCCTACAAAAGAAGAAGCCATCTTGCTAACCTATAACCTGTTACATAATGGTAGAATTTGTTTAAAGCATAAACTACAGCTAGTAGTTCTTTTTCAGTTACTGTGTAATTTAATTATGGTCCATGTAAGCTCTTATAATTGATATAGTAAATGGCATTTTCAAGGTTACTAGGATTTTTTCCTAATATAGCACCTATTGCATAGTCTAAAGCATGTGTATATATGTGAAATAGGAGAGACCAATCAGGTCCTTTAAGGACTGGTGTAGCTGTTAGAAGTGACTTGAGTTGGAGGAATGAATCATTACAAGCTGATGTCCATATAAATTCGGCCTCTTTGGTAAGAAAGATGTATAGAGGATTAGCTATCTTACTGAAATTATGAATAAAATGCTTGTAATAGCCAGTGTGTCCTAAGAAAGATCTTACATCCTTTTGTTTAGTAGGTGTGGGTAATGTAAGAATTACCCCAATTTTGGCTAGGTCTACTTAGATTCCTACTGCTGAGATGAAATGTCCAAGTTCAATGCCTTCTTGCATCAACATGAAATATTTCTCACTATTGAGAGAGAGATTGTGTTCATTGCACTTAGTCAGTACCTTTTCCAGATATTGCAGAGCTTCTTCAAAAGTGACCCCAAATACTGTAAAATCATCCATGTATATCTCCATGCAATCATGTGAAATGTCAATAAAAATACTAATTACAGGCCTTTGGAATGTTGCTAGAGCATTACAAAACCCACACGGTAGGAAAAAATATGCATAAGTTCCTCAGGGACATGTGAATGTGATCTTTTCCTAGTCCTCTAGGGCAATACTAATCTGATTGTATCCACTATATCCATCAAGAAATAAAAAATACTTTTTACCGGCTAAAGTATCAAGTACTTGATCAATAAAAGGTAAGGGGAAATGAAATTTCTTTGTTGCTCTATTTAATTTCCTGTAATCTACACAGATTATCCATTTACCCCTCTTTTTAGGCACTATGACCAAGGGTGATACCCATTTACTATCAGAGATAGGATATATAAAGCCACTATCTAGCAGCTTTTGTAGTTCTATTTTTATTATCTCTCTTAATGCTGGGTTAATCCTCCTCTGAGGTTGGCGGAGTGGTAGACTTCCTTCATTGATATAAATAATATGAGTACAGAGTGTGGGGATCAGTCCCTTCATATCCCCATAGTCCCATGCAAAGGATTTTTCATGTGTTTGTAGGAGTTTGGTTAATTGCTCCAACTGCTATGAAGGCAACTTATTATTTACATGTAGGTTATGACCCTTGGAAAGCTCAATAGTAGTAGTAAGGTCAAGCATGGGTACTTCAAAGATAGGACTTGTAAATACTTCACAGGGTAGTAAATGATGGATAATATTGGGTTCTAAAGGAAAAACATAGTCCTCAACATGGTCCTCATATGTAGTTACCTCCAACACAGAGCTCTCAGATATGTCTTTGATCACAACACAGTCATTATTAAGAATTCTTTGAATCACTGCATCTTCCTCTTGCAACTTTAGAAAAGACTGCCTACGTAACATCATGAGCTGAACCACAGAGTTCAACTCTTCTTCTCCATCTCCTAAACCTAGCCATATAGGGGTGCTTAATCTGGCTGGGGTTGAGCTGGAGGATATAATGCTAGTTTCTTAGTGGCTTACCCATATGAAATTGTCATGTTCCCTGATCTGCAACTAATGTTGGCATCTGTTGTTGCTAACCATGGATGTCCTATAATTACAAGCTAACTAGCCAGATTGACCTTTGGTGATAAAATCATAAAATCACTAGGATATTCCCAGGAGTCCAGGACAACTATTATGTCTTCTATCATCCTATCAGGGGTGACAGTAGAACTATCTGCTAGTTGCAAGATTGTTGGAGTAGTTCAAAACCCTTCTATGCTCATTTTATTCAGAGTATCCTTAGACATAACACTTCAGTAAAACATTAGAGGTTAGCAAAAATCAAAATATGCAAATAAGAACAATATAGCTAACCAGGCGATTTACTACCTTCTAGTAGGTGTGAGTATGGTATTCTCAGATTAGACTGAGATCAGTGACAATGCAACACCTAAACGAAGGATTTAAATGTTGAAAGCAATAAAATATGAATGCAAATTAATCTATTTTTTAAATTTTTGATGCAATAAGATGAGAAAAACTAATAATAAATTAATCTAAATGGATTGAAATGATATGCAAATTAAGCTAACAATGATATGAAATATGAAACTAGAATGAATTGAAAACAAGATTGATCTCACAAAAGACTGATTCACAAGAAGCTTGATGATTCCTCTGATGTCAATTTGCTAGAGTAAGCATGCAAATTCTGTGGATGATTTGTAAAGAGCTGAGCCTTGATTTTATAGAAATCCAAGGCTTGAGGGTCCATGGAAAAAGTCATAAATCACTCTTGATGAACTCAGGTTGATTTTTGAGTTAACAAGAAATTAGAAATAGATAACTCATAAAATCATGCAAAATCATGCAAGAACAACTTTTTAACTCAAATCAGAAGTTTAGATCAACTTTAAACTCGAAATAGTTGTTGAGTTTTGAAAAGATAACAACTTGAATTGATTTTCTGATTTAAAGTTTAACTACTCTTTGAATGTGCACAAATAATCATGAATTAATTAAATAAATAAAGTGATTTATCTTCAACTTAACTGATTTTAAATTTAAAAATAACTGAGTTGTGGGTTAATCAATTATTTTAATCAAACTTTTATTCAAAACTATATTATTAAATATTGACAACTTGGATTTAATCAATTAAATAAATATTTAATCAATTATTCGTAGGAGATTTGATTTATTGTCAAAATTAAATAATATAATTAGGAATAAATAAAATTAAATCTAATTAAATAATTAAGTGGTAGAATTAATCTAATTAATTAAATATTTAGAATATTCAATTAATCAAACTTTAGGATAAATAGGATTCATCGCCAAATAATAATTAAATTAAAGATAATTAGAATAAATAGGAATATTACTAGGAATATTCCTCGATGCAGAATTTATGATAAAATCAATTAGGATTTTGATAATGTACAGATGTGCCTTAGGTTAGGACTTCGATGTCAATTTTGGTTGAATTGAGATGTAGGAGGTTAATGAACCTATAGCCCATTTTTGGGGTATTACATTTTGCCCCTCTTTGAATCACTGTGCAAAGCGTAGTGGGTCAAAGAATAGTCTATGTTTTAATATACATATGAAACTGATTTGAAAGATTAAAGATTGAAAAATATCGACCTAGGCCTAGAATGACCAGGAATCGAGATGATGCTAGCTATATCAACAATGAACTGGTGATTACGAAAAATTGCCAAAATGCATGATTCTGAACCTTATGATTGCGAAGAAGTGAGTGACCGATTCCAGACCTTAATGTCCTTGTATGAATCATATTGGTATCACATCCTGAACCCATTAGTTATGAAGAACCAAGGAAATAACACTAATGAATTGATAGTTACGAAAAGATGATACAGTTTACAAGATAGATTTGGATACTAGATGAATCTGATATGCCCCAAGAGATGATAGATTTGCCCCAAGTGATGAGGACTTTAGATGAATCAACAACTAGATGTGGTTGTTGTCTTGATTACTGAGGAAAGATTGATTGACAGAATTGGATTTATAGACTTTGAATGATGTCCAATGCCATGCCCCCTTCAGGATTAAAATTGAAATCTGACAAGAAAAGTCAACGTTTATAGTTTAGAAGCATGTTAATTGATTTGAGAAGTGGTTATACATGTCCAAGAATGCATTCTGCATCATTTAGAGGTCCTGGAGACCAATTTTGACTAGGTTTGACCATGAGTTGACCATTGTTAACAAAGTTGAAATTTTGATAGTTTGATGTAAGATAATCAGTTAAGTTGAATTCTAGATTTCTTTGATGATTGAAGGTTGATTATGCAAGTAGTGAATAATATAAACAATCTCAGTGTAAGAATTTGCAAATAGAAAATATTGAACCAAGGATCTAGAGGTTGAAGAAAAGCACAAGAGAGAAAATATGAATGTAAGGATGGATTGAATAAGATCCAATGAATTAATCAATGCTCAATGTTCATTGATTGATTACATAATAGGATAAGAGCATGAAAGGTGGATCTCACACACAATGAGGTATGTGAAGAAAACTATCACACCAAAGGTGGAAGTTCTCCTACACCATGTGCTTAATAGATGTGCACACTCCTAGGTGTCTCAATCACAAACTACTATGCAATGCATTAACCTAAGTAAGATTAAGTAAAGTGTAATTAGGAATAATTAATTACACCAACACCCCCCCTTAAGTGTAACTTAGTGGAATGCACTTAAACTCACAATGCAAGATGGGTCCTGACTACTAGGCCATGTTAGGTACCCATGCACAAGATGCAATACAAGAAATGCATAACTCTCATAAAGTAGAGAAAGAGGGAAAACCTCATGGGAAAAACCCTCCCCCAAAAAGAGGGAAGAAAACAAGATGCATGAATGGATGGAGTTCTCAAGACCCCCCAAGAACTACATACATCATGTATATACAAAGAAGTATCCCCCCATAAGAAGGATAGTTGGAGACATGATATCCCCCCCATAATGTAGAAGCTCCCATGTTGATGAAGAGTACCTGAAAACAATAGTTCAACCAATGCTTACAAGAAACATGTCTCCCCTTAGGAAGAAATAGATACATCAAATGATGAAGAAGCGAATACTTGTGCAAATGGAAGGAGGAAGAAGATAAAGGTCTCCATGCATGAATCTTTGAAGACTGAATAGGAATCTCCAAGCTCAAGGAATCTATCACTTCATGTGACAAATCAAGTGAAGAAGGAGAAGAATCAAGTACACCAATCTCCAAAGAAGGTGAAGAAGTATCCCCATCTATGATGAAACTATCATCAAGGGAAAGAGAAACCCCCTCATGTATGTCTTCCAAATATGCATCATGAGAATCAACAAATGTTGAAGATGCATCCAAGTAGTCATCACACTCTGCAAGATTTGAAACAATATGATCATCCTGCTGAATAGTAGAGCCCATGTTTGAAGAAGTAGGAAGTGGAGGAGTAGGAAGGTTAACACTTGTCTCAACAAAAAAATGATTCAAGTGCCCAAAGTTCTCCTCATAATTATCCCTTGGCAAAGGGATGGGTACATCATGAATATCATCATCATTATCAACAAAATTAGAAAAATAATACAAGCGTGATGTATGATAAAAAAACTCCCATAGCTATGACATCTCTAGTCTCCATGTCCCTAATGTAGACATAATCAAGAGTGAACTCAACAATTTTACCTTGTGTCCCATGTGTAATTTGGTAAATAGAAAGGAGATTAGTGGTCAAGGATGGTACACAAAGAACATTGTTAAATGTCCCTTCTCCCATAGGAATAGAACCTTTCCCACAAACTCTCATGAATGTGTTGTTACCCATCAAAATATTAGGAGAATTACAAGGCTCAATAGAAGAAAACATATCCATAGAAGATGTCATATGATGTGATGCACCTGAATCAAGAAGCCATTTACCTTGCTCAGGATGTGTGGAAGCCATGAGTGCTTGTCCTTTACCTTTATCTTTGGATGATGATGGAGATGTAGAAGCTACCAAATGTGTAGAAGAAGGAGCAGACACTGATGAGATCAACTTAATGTTGTGTATCTAAATAATGTGAGTTAGCTCATCAATCTTCTTTTGAAAACACTTATGCTCATCATGTCCTAACTTTTGACAATATGCACATGTATCTCTCTTTCTTCTAGATGATTCCTCTCTTGAAGAGGACTTGGATTTAGTACTTTTTGGTGAAGAAGATTCATTACTGTTGTCATGAGGCTTAGGATCCTTATTGTGTTTCTTTCCTTTTCCATTAGAAGCCTTTGATGTAGACTCACTTGCAATCAATGCTTGATGTGTGGAAGGCTTCAACTGACCCATGTGTGCCAACTTTGCTTGTTCCCTTGTGAGTTGCACTACAAATTCATCAAGAGAGGGCAATTTGTATGCACTACCAAGAGCATCCATAGTAGCATAGAATGTAGAAACAAAGATAGAATAATCAGGACCAAGCTTGGAAAGAATAGAAAAGATCAATTGTTCATCCCCTTTAACAATGCCACATGAAGAAAGCTCCAATCTAATAGTATTGAACTTAGAGAAAAAATCTTGAATATTGTCAAAATACCTAGGATTGAGACCTATGAGATCATTCTCTAATCTGAATTTTCTCATTCTATCAGGTTTACCAAAGAGTCCTTCCAATGTGATCCAAGCATCATGATGATGTGTGGAAGATGAAATATGAAAGAGCAAGTCGCGAGAGATGGATGATCTAAGAGAGCCAAGTGCTTTATCCCTTCGATCAAACCATTTTTGCCTTTCTACAACACCTATTTGAGGTTCTTGATCCTGCCCAAGAGTCATTCTAAGCAATCCAAGACTCAACAAATGATCACTTAAAGATACTTTCCATTCATGGTAGTTATATGGAGTGAGGATTTTAAACTTTGAATTATCCATATGCAACCAAATAATGACTGATAACTACTGATAGCTCCTTCAAAGGACTAATGCAAATCAAAAATTGAAATCCAAGGATTAACCAAGTGCAAATATAGCCCCAAAATGACCTATTTCTAAAAGTGATATGTCTACCCAAACTCACTCAAATATGATTGCAGATCTGGAAAGTAGATGAAAAATCATGCACTTTCAAAAAAAATTTCACCTCAAAATGTTAACGTATGTGCCCAAACGAAGCCCTGGAAGTTGCAAAAATCAGGAATAGATAGGAATAGTCACCAAAAATTTCAATTTCTAACAAATGAGGCCACCAAAATGCAAAATCAACACCACCACTAGAAAGTTCAAGAAATTTTACGCAATTTCAAAAAAAATTGCACCCGATTTGGAGCCCGGATGACCAAGTTATGGCCTCTCAAAGTTGGAGAACAAAATAAAAAATGCAAATGGTGAAGCCTGGGAAATCTCCAAACCATGATGACATTAAAAAAACACTATGTTAAATTTGATGTTCATATGGCCATCTTTGAAAGCCAATTTCACCCAGTTTTGACAGCTAAATGACCGTCAAATTTAACTTCATGAGTGAGGTGACGTCAGTGAAAAATCAACCCCTTGGCCTACATGGCAGGTGACATGGCCGATCGTAGTTCCATACAGCTAACATGGCACAAGGCTCTGTGAATGATGATGTGGTGGTGGTTGAGGTGGAAAGGTGCCACATGTCTTGTTTTGATTCGCTGGTGGGCTGTTGAGGTGGTACTAACAGTGCGCTGTCCCGGACACTAGGTGGCAGCCTCCAAATCTACCACATGGCACCTCCTGTGCTAACTGGATGTCTCCATGGGTGATGTTACTGATGGGTCAGTCTATTATTTGTCACATGGCGCAGGTGTGGTGCAGTCCATGTGGTGGAGGTGGATTGACCGCGGAGATCACATTGGAAGTGGTGGAGGGCAGACTGGGTGGCGATAGCTCAGGGGTTTGGTGGAGCTTCAGGTAGAGGAGAAGCTACAATAGAGGAGGAGCTACTTTAGTGGATCTATAGTGGTGTGTGATCAGTGGAGGAGCTGGGTCGGGAGATCAGCGGCCGAGTCAAGCACCAAATTTGAGATCTGTAGAGAGCGGAGGGTTTTGAAGAGGCCGCTGCCGGAAGCGGCGTTTAGAGCAGTGGCAATGAAGATGTGTGAGAGGTGGGATGGGATTTTAATCCCATATCCATAGTGTAAAGGGCTTCAGCCCTATTTTAATATGCAAACACTCAACAAGTATAACAAAGGTCACTGCGGGCTGGGCATGCCGCTTGCCTTTGAGCTCGAGCCTGTGGTTTTGTGCGTTGCTGAAGAATTTGGAATATTCTCTAACTGATGTAATTAATCACAGGCATGTACCAAGCCCATTTTTACACAATAATAAAAAAATCCAAAAAATTCATAGAATAAAAAAAATATTTATTTTTTTGAAAAATCATATTGGAGGAGGTAGATCGGGCCGTACGACTCGATCTGCAAAATTTTTTTGCCTTGATTTGGACTTTCACCAAATATGGGTGAGTTTATAGTTAGTTTTAATTGAAATAGCCTCTCAGATGCAATGGTGAGGTCAAATCTACTCCAAGATGCCTCTATCGCATGCTGGTTCTCAGATTTGAGATTTGGACCTTCAAGGCTTGCATCAAGATCTCTTCAAATCGGTTGATCTAAAATGCTCCAATGGATTTGATACCATGTAAGAATTTGCAAATAGTAGATATTGAACCAAGGATCTAGAGGTTGAAGAAAAGCACAAGAGAGAAAATATGAATGCAAGGATGGATTGAATAAGATCCAATGAATTAATCAATGCTCAATGTTCATTGATTGATTACATAATAGGCCTCCTTATATAGGAAAGGCGATATGAGAGAATGATAAGGAGCTGATAAGCTATCACCTATGCTAGGTGTAATCACATGTCCACCAAATGTGGATCATCCTCCAATATGCAATAAAGTATGTGCATTGGATTAGGATGATAATGTGATAAGAGCACGAAAGGTGGATCTCACACACAACGAGGTATGTGAAGACAACTATCACACCAAAAGTGGAATTTCTCCTACACCATGTGCTTAATAGATGTACACACTCCTAGGTGTCTCAATCACAAACTACTATGCAATGCATTAACCTAAGTAAGATTAAGTAAAGTGTAATTAGGAATAATTAATTACACCAACACTCAGATTTTGATTTTGATCCCGAAAAAAGATTCTACTTGTTGTTTCATTGGAGGAACCTTCATATGAGATTTAGCTCTTCATTAATATGTCTAGCATTTTTGGTTTTGAAGAATCGTTTAAGTGTTCAAGCAATTTGTGAGATCATGCAAAGTGCAAAGTGCAAAATGAAATGTAGAATGAAATGCAAACCTAGGAGCTAGGACCTAGTCACTGATCATGTGTCGATTTGTTATCATCATTGAAATTTTTAGGTAACCGGATAAATTAATATAATGCCCACTAGTTATGAAACCATAGACATATGAATATCGATTTGTATGCACAGGAATCAATACAACATCCACTGGTTAGGCAACCATGGACATACAAATATTGATTTTATTTTTAGAATGTCAGATTAGATATAAGCACCAAGGAACAAATGCCAGGATTATCTAAATATCATGTCCATTTTGATATAGAAATTTGTATAAGCATCAAAACATAGGCGTCGTGATGACCAGAAAACTCCTTGCGTACAAACACATCAAACAGTCAAGAGATCATTCTAAATCCAATGTGAATCACCCGTAGTGACCCTTTATCATTCACATCCTTAGGCAGGATCGCATTTCACAATAGGAGAAAGAACTCACTCAAAAAAAAGACAATAGTTAGATCAAACTTCCTTCAATTTTCTAGGTATCAATGGTTGAGGTACGCATGGCCATCCAATTTGAGATAGAGGCTGTTACAGTCGGACACCATTTTAATCCAAAATTTCCAAAGTTGTTAGATTTTCACATACAAGTAGAAAACAAAGAAAATATTATGCCCCCAGTCATCACTCTCTAAATCTTGTAAAGGACATCATTGAAGAGCTCGTGGGAAAAAAATATGCAAAAATATCAATGTGAATCAGTAAGCATACAAGGAGATAAAAGCATGTAAAAATCATAGATTGTTTTCAGTTTGTGTTTGATGTTTGATTGCATTGTTGTAAATGCAAAATCTTTTTTGGAGATGAGACAGATTGACTGACTCGAATGAAGCTTCAAAGGACTTTAATTGGATATGATACGTCTAAGATACATTGGAGGCCATAGGATATGACTTTAATTGCCCCCAAGTTTGAACATTGATAGGATACAGATGCTTTAGCTGATTGGTGTAAAGACTGACTTATTGAAAATAGGAATGCGGGAACAAACCAAGAGATATGTACAAACTAAAGCAAGATTGAAAGCTGGGAAAGACCAAGATTGTGCTGATAGATGGAGCATTTTGAAACAAGTGGCGCCTGTTTGTCGAGTTTTCACCATCTTGGCAGAGATTCTATTTTTGCTACCAAGGTGCCTGTTTCTAGGTTTTCACCAAGGCACTTTTTCTTTTTCTCATTTTTTTATATTTTTCATTTTTTCAATTTTTTTGTACTTTTGATATTTTTTACTTTTTTTGTGAATCATCAAGGCACCTATTGCTAGGTTTTCACCAAGATGTTCATTTTTTCAGTACTTTTTCCAATTTAAAAGATTTTTTCAAGACATTTTACCATAGACTGAATGCCTTAGGCTCAGAATTTCTTCATATGGAGAACGTTGATTGGTTCTTAGAGCTATTCTCCTTTAGTCATTGAGAGTTGATAGGCACCAGAGCCAAAAGTAGCAGTGATAACAAAGGGACCCAGCCAGTTGGGTTCAAACTTCCCCTTGCACTCTCTATGTGATTGATTTTTAGGATTCTCTCTCAAGACTAGATCGCCAACCTGAAATTCTGTGTTTGACTTTCTTGTTGTAACCTCTAGACATTCTCTTTTGTTATACTCTAAGATGATCATACACTGCTTGTCTGTGCTCATCTAGTATTTCAAGTTCTTGCAACCTAGATACTCTATAGTCATCATCAGTTACTAGACCATGCATTCTCATTCTTAGTGATGGGATTTCAACCTCAATAGGTAGTATTGCTTCAGACCCATAAACTAAAGTGAAAGGTGTAGCCCCAGTAGGCATTCTGATACTTGTTCTATAGGCCCAGAGAGCTAGATTGATCATGAGATGAGAGTCTCTTCCTATTTTATTAACTATACGGTGTAATATTTTCAATAGATTCTTGTTAGAAGCCTCAACTTGTCCATTCCCTTGAGGATAGTAGATAGATGACCAATGTTGTGTAATCTTAAATTTGGCACATAGATCATCCAAGTCTTTGTTCTTAAATTTCCCACCATTATCTATGACTATGGAATGTGGAATACCATACTGGCATATGATTTAGTTCAAGATGAACATAGATATTTGTTTTCCAGTTGCTTGTGTCAAAGGGATTGCTTCTACTCATTTTGTAAAATAATCTATAGCTGTGATTATATGGGTATGTCCATTAGAAGAATGAGGATGTATGGATCCTATAAGATCAAATGCCCATTGATGAAAAGGCCATTGAGTAGTGAAGGGAATTAGATCTCTCCCTGGAGCATGAATTAAGTTGCCATGCACTTGGTGCTTTCGACAGTTCTTAGCAAACTTGATAGGCTCTTTCTCCATTTCAGGCCAATAGTACCTAGCCCTAATAATTTTTTGAGCTAGTGTTAAACCGTTCAAGTGTGACCCAAAAATACCATCATGGACTTCCTCTAACACACGTTGAGACTCTTCCCGTTCTAAAAATCTAAGTAGCATACCATCTAGACCTCGTTTGTAAAGATCATGACCAATGATGACATATCAGGAGGCATTACGGATAAGGTATCTCTTTTCATGGCGGTTGAAGGTATCAAGAATGATTTGTTCTTTGAGATAGGAGAATAGGTTTTTATATCTAGATGAATCATGACCTACAACTGTGAAAATCATGCGGGTTTTAGGGGAGTCATATGCAGGGTAAGGTAGTGCTTCCACCAGGAACTCGTAGCGTAGCTCATGTTTAGGCTATTGTAATAAAGTATATAATGTTGCCATTGCATCGGAAAGCTTATTCTCTATTCTAGGTATTTGCTCAAATGTGATAGATATGAAATACTTCTTTAGATCATCTACCATTCTCTTTTATGGAATGAGCTTTTCATCTTTAGTTTGGTACACATCATTGACTTGATCGATTACAAGTTGTGAGTCTCCATGAATGTGTAATTCTGTTACTCTCCACTCAATTGCCATTTTCATGCCATTAAGAAGGGCTTCATATTTAGAATAAAGTTTGTGCAAGGAAACTTGATTTGAAATGCTTTTGGGATTGAGTATCCTTGAGGAGTTATGAACAATATGCTTGCTCCAGATCCATTTTGTGTATAGGAGCCATCAAAGAACAATTGCCATTCTCTAGAAGAAAGATTCATGATAGAGGAATCTGGAAATTCCATTTGCATTGGTGTGTCATCAAACAAAGGTGCATCTGCTAATTGATCAGAAATAACTTGGCCTTTAATAGCTTTTCTTTCAACATAGTCAATGTCAAATTCACTTAAGAGCATGACCCATTTGGCTAATCTACCTGTGAGGGCAGCTTTGCTGAGTAGGTACTTTAGTGGATCAATTTTAGCTACTAAATGTGTGGTATGAGCCAACATATAATGTCTCAATTTCTGTGATGCAAATATCACAGCTAGACAAGCTTTCTCAATCATTGAATAGTTCTTTTCATATGCCACCAATGTTCTACTGATATAGTATATAGCTCTTTCCTTCTTGTTCTCATCATGTTGTGTAGGCAATGCCCCTAGTGATGTATCTGTAGCGGAGACATATAAGATCAAAGGCTTCCCTTGAATGGGAGGCATCAAGATAGGAGGATTTGATAGATATTTCTTGATATGATTAAAGTTCTTTTCACATTCCTCGCTCCATGCAAAGGTCACACCTTTATGTAATGTCTTTGTAAAAGGTTGTGATATGTCTGCTAGCTGAGATATGAAGCATCTAATATATTAAACTCTACCTTGCAATGTCATCATTTGACTAATGTTCTTGGCAGGTTGCATCTGCATTATAGCCTTTACTTTAGCTGGATCAACTTCAATGCCCTTCTTTGAAACTATGTATCCTAAGAGCTTTCCAGAAGTGACATCAAAAGCACACTTCTTAAGATTTAGTCTGAGACTAATTTTTTCCATTTTGTCTAGTATCTTGCTCAAGTCATTTAGATGTTTAGCTCTAATCATAGATTTTGCTAAAGTATCATCAACATAATCCTCCATAGTCCTATGCATCATGTCATGAAAAATAGAAGTCATAGCTCTCTGATATGTAGCACCATCATTATTAAGCCCAAATGGCATGACATTCCAGCAGAAGGTACCCCATGCACATGTAAAAGCAGTTTTCTCTTGATCCTCTGGAGCAATTTTTATTTGATTATATCCAAAAAAACCATCCATTAAAGAATACATCTCAAATCTCGCAATCATGTCTACTATCATATCAATGTTAGGTAATGGAAAATCATCCTTAGGGCATGCTTTGTTTACATCTTTGAAATTAGTGCACACTCTTATTGATTTGTCTAGTTTAGAAACAGGTACAATATTAGAGATCCATTTTGCATAATCAATAACTCGGATAAATATGACTTTTAGGAGCTTCTCTAATTTAGCTTTTACCAAGAGTGCAACATGTAGATGCATCTTTCTCAATTTTTTCTTAACAAGTTTAATGTTTGGAGCTATAGATAAATGGTGCATTATAAGATCAAGATCCAACCCCAACATATCTGAATATTTCCATGCAAATTTGATCTTCTTCTTTGTTAGGAATGTTGTAAATTTTTTCTTTTCTTCATCTGATAAAGATTGTGCTACATGGATCAACTGTGGTTCTTCTATTGTTCCCAAATTGATAGATTGATTGGGCTCAATTAGAACTGGAGATATATCCTATAAATGACTCAGAAGGACATCAAATATCTCATCCTTAGGCACCTTAGAGAGGTTTTCACCTTCGGATATGTCTTTTATTTTTACTTTTGTAGGTTCTGAGACTGCCACAAAGTGGTTTTCACCCTCAGAACTCCTTTTCTTTTTATTCCTATTCTTATTTTTTTGACTAAGATACTTGATGTCCGAATCCGTCATGCTAACGCTTGCTTCACTGATGGAAGTCCTCATAGGCTCAACTGCATTTAGGTAGCAAGCAAGGGCATAGTCATTGGGAAAGGTATAAATACCTTGGTTCAAGTTGGTGGATGTTATGTCAAGAAGGTCAGGGCGTTGGATAGTCAAAGTGGTGAAAGATTGGGAAAGAGTGTTTATGGATATGGATCTCTCATCATTGGTCCTAACCTGATGCTTGAGTTCATAGGTGATATTAGAACTTAAGACATTCAATTTGTGAATAGGCTCAATGTCATTGTGGAAATCTACTTCAGCCATCAGTGGATCAGACTTGATAAGTTCATCATTTCTTTCTAGACTTACGTTAGGTTGAGGTGCATATTGGTGAATAACATCAACATGCTTTTTTGTAGCAAGTTCATCTGGTTCTGGAATGACTCCCCATTCATAGTCATTTGATTCATCTTCTGTTTCTTCATCTAGACCTCTAGGAAATCTAAGAACTGGAGTAAAGTTAGGATGAATACCCCATAATACCCCAAAAAGTGTTACCCTTATATTCTGATTTGAATTCATACTCATAGGAATCTGTCTTAGAATAACTACCACCTTCCTCTTTTTGATTACCTTCAAGATTAGCTGGTTCTTCTGTTGCAACTATCTCTTTCTCTATAGTAGGTTCTTATGTTTTTACTACATTAATTCTTTTTATTGGATCATCCTCAGCTTCAAGGAGGTCTTTTATTTCTTTAGGAAAATGCTCATCAGGAATGAGCTCATCAGTGGTGTCTGAATCATCACTATCAAATTGTTTAGTTATTTCTCCCTTTAGTTGATTTTCTATGGAAGGCTCAATTTGTTCTAGAACATGTAGGGAGTTCTTGCTAAGATAGAAAGGCTTCTTTGTGTATCCTAGACCTGTTTTATTCTTGTTTTCTCTACCATGATGATCAAGAGGTGATAGAAGACCTTTACCCTATAGTTCGAGAGGTCCTTTTCATTTATATTCCATGTTTGTGATCAATTTGTCCCCTGGGTCATATGACTTAGAAGGGATATTCAATATTTTAGCATCACATTTTTGGACAACTTGAGATTTAGGATCATCTTTGTATAGCCATGCGAGCATAGCTTCATCCTCTTCAAACTCTTGTTTAGATACTTGTTCTGCAACAAAATTTCCTTTATATGCTTAAAGAGGTTCTTTAAATTTGAGCTTGGACTATTTTAGATTTTGTCCATAAGACTTAGGAGAGATAGGGAGAGATGTCAAAGATAAGACTATTTCTATAGTATATTCTCCCATACCATTTTCTTTGATTTTAACCTCTTTAGCAATGTCTTCCATCTTGGAGGTTGAAGCAACGTCTAGTTGCTTAGTGGAAGATTCTGTATTATTGGGAACAAGTTTAACTGCACTCTCTTTCCAGGTATTGCAAGTTGTATATAGATGAACTGGAATCGTCACCTCAACTCCTTCATAAGAAAATTTCAAACACCAATGGAATGTAGAGGGAATGAATTTCATGTCATGTATCCAGGGTCTTCCTAGGAGGATATTGTAAGACAAAGGTAGATCAAGAACTTGACATATAGTATCTCTGATGATAGGACCTGCTCTAAAGGTAGGACAATAGTTCCCTTAGAAGATCTTTCTTGCTCATAATATGCCTTGATAGTTATCTTCTTCTTGGGATCAATGGCCATTTTTGAAAATCCCAATTGTGTAATCAAGCTGAAAGAACAAATGTTTAGGCCAATGGCTCCATCTATCAACACACATTTGACACAATGGTTTTGGATCAAGACTTCAATATGCAAAGGTTGGTTATGCGAATGACTCAAGGAGTTATCATCTTCCTCTGAAAAGGAAATGTATTGTGGAGACGTAAGATGATCAACCATAGTTTGGAATCTGTCTAAATCAAGGTCATCAGGAACATTGGATCTGAGCAGAGCTTTGTCTAGAATGGCTCTATGAGCTGGAGATATCCTAAGCAACTCAAACATGGAGATTTTAGCATTTGTGTGCTGGAGTTGTTGGATAATACTGTATGAAGTAGGCCTCGTATCTTTAGGATTTGAAGATTTAGATGTAGCCTTCTGTTTAGAAGCAGATGAAAGATTGAAAGGCACCTTAGGGACATTTGATGAATCTGGTATTTGTCCTTGTAGGTGTGCCTGAGCTTGTGATTGAGTAACTACATTAGCTGATTGATTATCTCTATCTCTTCTTACAATTGTGATGACATTGCAATGATCAGATAGGCATGGTTCAACCATATTGATAACAAAATTGTTTCCTGAGTAGGCATAATTGACTTTAGCACCCATATTAGGTTGAGAGGAAGAATCTTCTTTACCATGTTTAGGATATGGTTCTATGAATGTTGTATGATCGTTATTGCTCTTATGATTGTCAATCATGATGTTGCCATTATCAATTTTGTCTTGTATAATGTGCTTCAAGTGAATACAGTTATTAGTCTTATAACCTTTATTGCCATGGAATTCATAGAAATCATTCTCTCTCCACCATTTCAATTTAGGTTTTGGATCAAAGACTTTCATCTCAAGCAAGTAGATGATTTTGTTTGCCAATAGAGTTTTCATGGCAGATTCCAAGGATTCTCCAAGAGGAGTGAATTTGCGATTAGGATCTGTAGATGACTTTTTGTTGGACTCTGTGGCTTTGGCTTCAAAAGCTTTGATGGCTTGGGTACCAATAGTAAGATTGAAAGCAGGTGCCTTAGATGGGGCATAGATATTATCAACACCATCTATGACAATGCCTTTATTCTTGTTCCAGTTTTTGTTCTTGTCCTTAGAACTAGATCCAAATTCATACTTGTCTTTTTGAAGTGATATGTCTCATTTTTGCACAAGTACTTTCTCAATTTTGATCACATTATCTACCATCTTGTCAAAAGATGTATGATTTTGCATTTGTAAAGGGTAGTTGATTTCTGGAACAAGATCGTTGATGAAGATTTCCAACTTCTTAGTTTCTGGAATAGGTCTAGCATATAGAGAAAATTTCTTCCTCCACCTCTTGAGAAATGTCAGGAATGGTTCTCCTGGATATTGTTTCAGATTGCAGATGTCGATCATGGTGACCGAATGTTGAATATTGTAGGAGTATTGTTGATAGAGCAGTTTGATTAACTCCTCAAAAGCTTTGATAGTAGGGGTAGAGAACCAATGAATGGCTCCTCCTCCCAGAGATCGAGGGAAAAGACCCATTAAGTAGGTTGATTCATGCATAAACTCCATAGATTGAGTACATAATTCTCTGACATGATCTTGAGGGTCAGAGTTTCCATCATACTTATCATATTTAGGCATCTCCACTCTTTTAGGGAATGGCAGCATGTACAAGTCTTTATCAAATGGAAAAGGACATAGAGCCTCCATGTATAACTCTTTAGGTTCCTTTTCTTTCTCAAGTTTGTTAAGTTTGACTTGCATGGCATGCATCTGTTTCATCATAGCTGTGATAGGAGTTTCTTCCTCATGTGTAATGATATCTTCCACATTAAATTTTGGAGGAAGTTTAGATCCTCAATGAGCTAACTCTAGAAAGTATGCTTCTCTATCTTCCTTCAAGAAATGTTTCATCATTCTTTTGAAGTCATCATCATTTTGATATCGAACAATTTCAGAAGGTGTAGGTTCTCGATCCATACTGTGTTGAGATTGGTGTCCTTGAGACCCATGATGTGTCCCTCTATGAGACATGTTAGGAGTTTTAGGGCTCCCTAGATTAGATTGAGGTGGGGTTTGTTGATTACCTCTGTGAGTTGATGGAGGGGGGACATAACCAGTTTTCAATCAAAAATTGCAAAGACCGTCGTCTTCATAAAGACCAAAGTTGTAGAGTTGTTCAAGAGTTGGGGCCTGGAGAGTATTTAGAGGTATTGTATGGGATACCTCTCTAGATTTCTTGTGTGATGAAGCTCTGGTTTCCACCATTAACCTTGGGTGAAGCCAGAGAATAAGATGAAGACAACTGAAGAATGAATTGATTCTAGAAGATCAAATGATGCAACCTTGTCAAGATTGAAGTGATTAAAGAATAGATCGAACTTAAATGAAGGATATTGTGCCACAGTAGTGTGGGTAGATGCCTAATAGATGGCGGGCACGAGCTCACAACACTTATTCATTTAGTAAAAAGATTGAATTTTGAAGATAATTTTGACAAGCTTTTGACACAAGATGAAAAAGACTCAAATCAATAAATCAGAAGGCTAAATTAGACTCAAGTGACCACTTTAGGAAAATGAATGTATTCATTATAGGTTATTTTCTGTTCTTGACACAATGATTTGTTTGATAGATTCTGGAAATAGGTTGTAAAATTTGATTTCTGACAAATTTGACCAATCTCTGACAACTTTGACTTTGGCTTTGATATGAGTTTTGAAATTTTAGGATGACTTTTGACACCAGAAAGGATTTTTGCTTCAGATTTGCAATTTTTCAGTTTTCAATACCAGTTTGTTTGCAAATTTTTATGTCCAATTTTTGAAGATTTGTGTAAAAGTTTGTCTCAAGTAACCAAGAAGATATCAAGCATGCAAAATGGAAAGCAAGGGAAGCAAGTAATCATCTGAAAACAATGAACAAGGGCAAAAGAAACCTTACACATGAACAAGCAATAGTGACTTATTATGCTAATCCCTAGAAGTGTTAATTGTGTATGTTTGAATATGTGTGTTATTGGCCTCACTAGGGTTTGTAGTAATGGTTTGACTCTGCAACTTTTGTGATCTCAAGAGGGTCAACTCTAATCCAGGTGCATCGGGGTTTTGACACAATCTGAGAAATTAATCAATCAGGAGCTACTAGGGAGATCTGACAGCCCAACAAGAGACCACACCTGTGAAGATTTCCTCCACAAGGACATTTATATAGCGGTTGCTGCTACCACGATGAAAATGTCTATTACCATTTGAGGTTCTATCCACGTGGTTGAACCAATTAAGGGAATGTCCACTATGGTTAACCCTCTCTAAAGGTGACTCACAAAAGATACCACAGGGGGACTAGATCAGATTCAAGGATCTGGGTTTCTGGTACTATCCAAAAAGGAAGTAGAGCATAATCCCCTAACCTCTTCACTTCACCAAGATAAAGTAGATAGATTAATCTGACAAGCTAAGACCAAGATTATCTCACAAAGATCTATGATGTCAACTGCTTATGATCTATCAACCTCTCAGGAGAGAGAATGTATCAATCAAAAGTTGAAGACATGTGAATCTAGTAGAACGTGAGACTTTCTCAGTACCTTCCTTACCTACAAAGGGATCCTTCATCAAGAGGAGCTTCACATGAATAAACAAGTGAAAGAAGTTCAATCCCTCAAGATCATCCAAAAATAATGTTCATAGAGCCTATTTACTATGTGTAACGGATATGCAAAAAACAAATCTATGTTTGTTTTATAGCCCAAAAATTGAAGTCTAATTTATGAAAGCAGGAAAGGCACTCAAGCTAGACATGTGAGATATTCATTTTATGTCCAAATTGAAATGTTTTCAGATGTAGTAGAATAATTGAATTCTCTCACAACACGCTTAGTAGATTTTACCTATTTTTTATCTTTGTTAAGCAATCCCGCGGAGGCAAGCCACAAACTCTTCGATAAGAAAACAAGCAAACAAGATATGTAACGTATATTCAACTTATGAAAACCCTAGGGTTAGATCTGAAAATAATTATTAGGAGCAATAATAACCAGAAACTAATCCAAATGACAACTCATATCATTCATTGAACCATGTGAAAAATAAGTGTATACCCATCACAAAATTTTATTTTTTGTTGCATTTGACCTAGTCAACAAGATCTGATTTTTTTGATATGATTTCGCCCACAAAAATAGAAATAAAAAATAGAGACCCCTCCTCAAAAATGGAGAGCTTTCCAAAAATGTAAAATTTTTAGAAAAATCTCTTCATTTGTGCCCTAGAGACCCATTTTACTAAAACAGACTAGTTTTTGTAAATTGACTATTTAAGCTATTATATTGCATCTAAATTTAAAACACAAAGAATGGACCCCTTGTATAATTTAAAGAGATTTCCAAAAATGTAAAAATTTCTAAAAAATATGCTGATTTGCATTAGAAATTAATTTTTTCCAGAAAATCAAGAAAAAATTATTAAAAATTCAAAACATCTCAAAAAATTCTAAATTTTTTGTTGAACCTTCCCAAATATGTCTCCAACCTATAAAAATAATTTTAGACCAAAAATACAAGCCGTTTGGTAGATAAAAGTAAATCTTTGAAACTTTAGGGTTTTAGCTCCGAAAAAAAATCAAAACCAGCATGTAAAGGTGGGTTGCCCCACAGTGGAAAAATATGTGTGAATTTTGTACCTAGTTGTAGACACAACACTTTAGTAAAACATTAGAGGTTAGCAAAAATCAAAATATGCAAATAAGAACAATATAGCTAACCAGGCGATTTACTGCCTTCTAGTAGGTGCGAGTAATGGTATTCTTAGATTAGACCGAGATCAGTGATAATGCAACACCTAAACAAAGGATTTAAATGATGAAAGAAATAAAATATGAATGCAAATTAATCTATTTTTTATTTATTTTTGATCCAATAAGATGAGAAAAACTGATAATAAATTAATCTAAATGGATTGAAATGATATGCAAATTAAGCTAACAATGATATGAAATATGAAACTAGAATGAATTGAAAACAAGATTGATCTCACAAAATGCTGATTCACAAGAAGCTTGATGATTCCTTTTATGTCAATTCGCTAGAGTAAGCATGCAAATTCTGTGGATGATTTGTAAAGAGCCGAGCCTTGATTTTATAGAAATCCAGGGCTTGAGGGTGCATGGAAAAAGTCATAAATCACTCTTGATGAACTCAGGTTGATTTTTAAGTTAACAAGAAATGAGAAATAGACAACTCATAAAATCATGCAAAATCATGCAAGAACAACTTTTTAACTCAAATCAGAAGTTTAGATCAACTTTGAACTCAAAATAGATGTTGAGTTTTGAAAAGATAACAACTTGAATTGATTTTCTGATTTAAAGTTTAACTGCTCTTTGAATGTGCACAAATAATCATGAATTAATTAAATAAATAAAGTGATTTATCTTCAACTTAACTGATTTTAAATTTAAAAATAACTGATTTGTGGGTTAATCAATTATTTTAATCAAACTTTTATTCAAAACGATATTATTAAATATTGACAACTTGGATTTAATCAATTAAATAAATATTTAATCAATTATTCATAGGAGATTTGATTTATTGTCAAAATTAAATATGATAATTAGGAATAAATAAAATTAAATCTAATTAAATAATTAAGTGGCAGAATTAATCTAATTAATTAAATATTTAGAATATTCAATTAATCAAACTTTAGGATAAATAGGATTCATTGCCAAATAATAATTAAATTAAAGATAATTAGAATAAATAGGAATATTACTAGGAATATTCCCCGATGCAGAATTTATGATAAAATCAATTAGGATTTTGATAATGTACAGATGTGCCTTAGGTTAGGACTTCGATGTCGATTTCGTTCGAATTGAAGATGTAGGAGGTTAATGAACCTATAGCCCATTTTTAGGGTATTACAATTACATTAATAGTAGCACCTACGTCTATTAAAGTATTTTTGATAGACTGACCATTAGTGATGATATTAACAACCGGGCTTCCAGGATCAAAATATTTTGGAATTACAAGTTTTCCCAACATGATATCAACTAGCTGTCCTATAACATGAACTATTTTGGGATCCATTTTCTTTCGTCCAAGCTTTTTGAGACAAGCTTCTTTGATTTCTTTTCCATATATAGGAACATCTTTAATGGCTTGAAATGGAGGAATCTGGACATGCATACTTTTTAGTTGGTCAAGGATATCAAACGGTTGGTCTTCTTTTGGTATAGATTTGTCCAGGCTAAGCCTTTGAGGAAAAGGAGGTTTTACTGATGTCTAAACATTAGCTGGATTGGAGACATTAGCTGGAGAAACTTTATTTGGCAAAGAATTCTCTGGAAGTGGTACTGATACTGCAGGAAGGTCTGGCACTTCCGTGATAAGAGGGGTTCAGGTGCAAGCAAGGTAGTACCCGATCTTAGGTGTATATCAGCTATGTTGAGTGCATAATAAGGGTACTACTGAGCATCAGTAGCATATATTTACTACTATTGTTGACTATTTAGATTCAGTTGTGGTTGAGCAGGTAACTGTGTCTACTTTTGAGGACCTGTATTTGCAGGAGGTGGCATAATAGCAAGTTGATTCACTGGAGGTGGCAAAGATGGATATCCAAGATTTGGATTAGGCCATTGTTGAGGTCCTCTCCACTAGTTAGTGGGTTGCCAATTTCCTTGTGGTGATTGCCACTAGTTTGGAAGTTGTGGCCATTGGGGTTGTTATAGATTGAACCACTAGTTCTGTTGATTATTGGGCTAGACATTATTCTAGGTAGGTTGAGTATATTAAGGAGGGTTTTGCACAATCTGGTTTGGGTACTGACTATTATAAGGATTTGAAATTTGTAGTGGGTCTTGAGGCATACCTTGTCTCATGGCCCATGGTCGACGTTGAGCAACAAAGAACACTTGCTCATCCTCTCCTTCTATCTTTAAGTACTTAGTTGGAAGGTGTTGATTCTCCAGGTTTGTGTCCAACTTGTAGTGACAATCCTTCTTTTGCTTGTGGCAATGGGGACATTATTCAACAAGCTGTGCCTCCATGTCTACATACTTATTCTTGGCAATCATCGTGTCCAGGTGTGTAGAGACATCATTTATGATGTCTTGCTTGAATTTTGATAGAAGGTTTGATATTTCTATCTTGGAAATACCGGAGCCATTTCCTTTTGAAGATGTTTGACATAATACTTTTCCCTTCTTTACTACTTCTTTGGAATAATTCAGACAAATCTTCTTGAGATCATCCAAGAAGACTAAGATAAATCTCCTCCAGCCATAAGGTCCAATGCTTCCAGGCAGTTATCATTCACTCCTCTTAAAAAGATTAACTTTTGTGAATCCTCCTGCAGTGCATATTGAGGATTCTTCTGTAGATTGTATAAGAAGCGTGATATGTAGTCCTCTAGGATCTCATCTTCTTTCTGTTACATTTGAAAAATGTCATCTCCTTTTAAATCACCTCCTTTGCAGTATTCCTTATATTTCTATAGAAATAAATCTCTCATCCCAGGCCAATCAGTTACTGCATTCGCTTCTAAGCCCATGAACCATCTCAAAGCTGACTCCTTCAATGTTGCTGGGAACAACTTAAGCATATGACTATCCATATTATAGTTGAAACTTTGACACAAAATGTCAAACTCAAACAAAAAGGTGTCAAGGTCCTCTGTAATAAGGCCATAGAACTTTGGAAGGGATGAAGAAGGTATGTTCTTGAGATTAGTATTGTTGATAAGACTTGGAATAGGAAATTGAAAGGTAGGAGCTGCCATTACTAGAGGTGCTGGATAATGAAACTGCGGCTAGCAAGTATTATTAAGCAAAAGGTTTTGGTGAATAGGTGGTCCTAGATTAGAATTATCAAGGAGACTCACTAATATCTCTGTGAAAGGTCAAAGGTCAAATGGATCAAGAGGATCTCCTTCTGTTGAAGATGATGTAGCAAAACTTAGGACATGCGTCAAGAAATGGTAACTCAAGTTCTTCAAATTCTTCTTTTAGTTTAACAGGTTCTTTTGGGAGAAATCTGCCATGAAAATTTCACCTTCTTCGATGCATGCAAGTGAGTTAATGAACTTGTGAAGCAAGCTCACAACTAATGACTATTGACTAAGAACATAAAACTATCTTAAAAATTAATGACTCATTAAGGTTCTCAGTTTGACACCATCCCCGGCAGTGTTGCCAAAAATGAACACTCTCACAATATGTAATAATAATCATGCCATTGTCTCTCTTAGGAATAATATATTCATACTAAGGATTACTTTTCCCATCATGAAATGCATTTAGATTGTCAACCCAAGGACGTAGACTTGAAATGGGACAGCACAGTTTGTGCACCAAGTTCCTCAAAGAGTCATACTACCTATGCTACAGGAAGATAAAATGCATAAAAGAAACCTATACTATTGTCGCAAGAAAGTAAGAAAACTTAACTTCTTAATGAAATTATTGCTAAAATCTTGTAAACTTAACCTAAGCCTATTTAACAACTCTAAAGCGCTCACTATGTCTATCTCTGCAAGTGTTGCAGGAGTAAAATAGTAACTTCTACTTGAAAACACAGAAAATGCAGAAAGTAATTCTACTTTATCCTAATCTACTCCACCTCCCAAGTGGGCCCCCTTGGTTGGCTTCTACTAACTAGTAACATAGAAGATACTTCAAAATCACTCTTTTATTATATTCTCAAAAATTGATTACATAGTAATGGAACAATACATGAAATACAGAAAGAGTACTTCTGCTATAAAACACAACCAACATGTATATTTTCTCATGACACAACTAAACCAATCAAATCCCTTTATATAGAGGGTTGACGCTTATTGAAAGTATGAAAGTAGATTATGACTAAGTCTCTCTATAGAAGAAGGAAATATAACAACCACAACAGAGTACAATAAAGTTTGGATAACTGATTTTAACAGACTGATAAGCACTGAGGGAATATAGCAGAGTTGTTCACTATATTCTTTGGAATGATGGCTCCTTTCCAATAGCAGCATGGTCCTCAGTGTTGTGATTACTTTCTTCGTCATAGCTGGAACTTCAACGCCTTTTCTTCAATGCGGTCGATCCACTCTCTAGTCGCTCCTTGTTTTCCTGGTAGGTTAGTATCATGTGGTATGTATACAAGTCAACTAGTCAATTCTTATCCAAATATTAGAACACAGATTAAAGTAGCTATATTAAGTACTGCAATTTATATATAATGTTCAGCAAAACATGTCATATCTAACTACCCATAATCTTGGTGGTTCTAACTGTACTTATCACAAGTTCACATAGTTACAGGTTCATAAAATGTATTGGAAATGTTTCGACAAAGCATAAATATTATAACAAAATAGAGACAATAAATTGTCTCATCAGGCACTATCATTCACAGATCATCATATAGGTTAACTTAATTTCACTATTAGGGTATAAACCACAAACAATAAAATTTGTTAACAAACATACAAGTTCCACACAAGGTTTGAATTTTGATCACTTAGAGGAGGAATAGGATTAAATCACTTCTCCTTGTTACAAAATAGACAAACACTTAAAGTAGAACAATGAAAAGGATTGAATTCCATACTCAAAAAATATGGTATACTTGCATTATTTTCCTCAAAAACTGAAGGTAGGTTACAAAAACATAAGCCAAAGGCACAAAGGAACAAAAAATTTCACTAAGTCCTCCTCTTAATTATCTTGAACCTCCTCCAACTGATAAAGAAAATCATGTTGGAAACAATTGTCTGAAGGAAATTGCTACTCAAATTATGTATTGTCTTTGATGTCACACAATGTCATAGTCTGTAGCAATCAGTTCCTCCCGAGCTCAGTTGGTTTGCCAGACAGGAAGATTAGTGCTTACCGAGTCCACTCGGTTATCAAAGAAAATCAGTGTCTACCGAGTTCAGTCGGTTGTCGAAGAAAAGTTAGTATTTACCGAGTTCAGTCGGTTGTCGAAGAAAAGTTAGTATTTACCGAGTTCAGTCGGTTGTCGAAGAAAAGTTAGTATTTACCGAGTTCAGTCGGTTTTCGAAGAAAAGTTAGTGTTTACTGAGTTCAGTCGGTTGTCGAAGAAAAGTTAGTGTTTACCGAGTTCAGTCGGTTATCGAAGGTAAAGGATTGTCGGTGTTTACCGAGTTCCCTCGGTCTTCGAAAGATTATAGAAAGTTATGGTCACCGAGCACTGTCGGCCCTTGAAGGATTTTTGCAAATAGAGTTTGCTTAATTCAGCTGACTGTTATACTAAATAATGTCGATTTGACAAATCTAAAATCATATAAATAAAAGGTCAAATGTGAAAAATAAACAAGAAAAATAGCAGAAGATTTACAGAAGAAAGACAGGAAAGGTGTGTGCGAATTTGTGAAGGATGTTCAGATATCCTTGAGGTGCAGCACAGATTTATTTGATCAGGAAGGATCACACATATGCAGAACAGAGATCTATAATCAGCAAGACAGTTGCATTATTATACAGGTCATTTTTTTTTTTCATTGTTACCTTCTTATCATTGTAACAGTGAATTCTAAATCTCTTAACCGAGTTGGTTTAACAAGGTGACAGTTCCATTGAATTATTTTCAAGACCTCTTACCAGGCCACTCCTAGCAGGGTGTTTTAAAATCCTCTAACAAGGTCACACCTAACAGTGTGTTTTGTAACCTTTTACCGGGTTGGCTTCTAACTGGGCATCACTTCAGAAAAGTGAAAATCAGTATCTAGATACATTGGTGGTTTTTCCCATATTGGGTTTCCACGTTAAATCTTGTGTCTCTTATGTTCTTAATTGCTATCTTAATCATACACCAGTACTGATGAATATCTAAAAGATAATTTTGCTAATACTTTCTGCATCTTCAAAGTTGCTGCAATCTATTTACCGAGTGCTAAAACAGATAACATTGTTAAGATATCCTAAGGGATCTGTAAAGAATTAATTGTAAAGAAGTTTATGGTTGACTGATTCACCCCCCCTCTCAGTCACTTCATCCATATTCCATCAAATCAGTCTTATAGCCTCCTAAGGCCCCAAATTCAAAAATCTAGCCCCCTTATATAGCCCTAATCAACTCCAATTTAGTCCCTCAATCTTGCTAATAAACCCTAAAATACAAGCATATATAATGCCACTAAACTAGCCTCTAATGTTGGTTTTTAAATATAAAATCCTTAAAATAATATACCAACATAAAAACAAAATAATTGAGTTTTTAACTCAATATATTATAATCTAGCCCATATATAAGAATTAAACCTAAGTTTTAAAACCTAAGTCTAAACCATTGCTAATTTTAAAGCTAGGTCGACATGACCACCTTATGCAATCTACAACTCATTGTGAAATATGTTAGAAGGCATATGCAAGGTGGCATTTGAATTTTTTGAGGTATTGGTTGTTACTCTACAATCTTTAATAACATTTATGAGCTCTGTCATGGAGCCTCAAAGTTTATAAAAATTGTGTTTTACTTGGTCTTTGAGCTATGCTTGTATTTGGGAATTTGGGAAAAACCCTAAACTATGGAGAAATCTCCTGCTGAGATTTCAATTCAAATCCTCTCTTTCTATGTGATTTTTTCTTGATCTGGCGATCATTGGCATGATGGTAGCGTAATCATGAAGCTCGGGCTGAAACTAAAGTTGTGACTGCATTTTTATTAGCAAAGGCTGAGTATGAAGTTTGAGCTAAAGATGTGACTGGAGCTGGATATGAAGAGCTCAGCTTGAATTGACATGTTTCAGTCGCTGCTTCAACTCGAGCTTGTAAAAGCTTGAACTCAACTTGACTATGAGCTTGGGCCATAGCATGAAACTTGCGTTGTGTTTCGAGTCCTGAGCATGGAGCTTGACTTGTATGTTGTGACTGTTGGTTCTTCTAGTGCTTGGGCTTGAAGTTTATTGAAGAGCTCGTGCTCAGAACTATGAATTCGAGTTCAAGCTATAATAGTGGCCTTGGCTTGAGCTTTGCAATTGTGATTGCGGCTTGAACTTTAAGCTGGAACTTGAGCCTTGAACTCAAACTTGGACTGTAGACGTGAAGCTTGGAGCCATAAAAATGAGCTTTGACTTGGGCGTTGAAATCGATAGTCCTACAAGAAAACTCGACCTAACTTGAAGATAAGTACACCATGTCTTCTTTTCATTTGCTTCATTTAAATTGTATCTTTTGAAGCCGAGTTCACTCTTATTTCATTGCAATGATTTTGGGAAATTTAAGTCTTTGCTGAAAAGATGTAACAAAACTGAGATTTGTTTACTATTGTTGATGAATCATTGCTTATTAAGTTCAGTTCCCTCTTTCCAGCCATGAGCTATCACTCAAGATAAGCTATTTTTTCTGGCACTACAGTCTTCACCTTATAATGATTCAAGGGTTCTTTGTCTTCTTGTTCATTGATGACAGTGACCCTTGCTTGAACTTAATGTTGTTGTCTTGCGTACACTAGTCATTTTCATTGTAACCCATCATTATCTCTAGCTGTATGTCAATACTCTATTACAATGGCCTTCCATCAATCTTCAGCTTGGGCTTTACTATGTCTATTGTTGACTGACAAGAGTGACCATGCTAGTTTTGAACTTGTTTCTTCTTATCTAAACTAAGACCACCATTTTTGATTTTCAATACTATGCCATGATTATAACATGTACATGAAACTTGAATACAGAAAGATATTTAAATCTTTATGCTGCCATCTGTATGCACCCAAAAATGGTTGCCTAGACTTTGGGCCCCATTTATTTGATTTATCAACCCTGAATCATTTTGATCAATAATCAATATTTTGAACATTATTAATTTCTTGATTAAATCTTAATTTCGATCATATATTGGATTTTTATCCTATGGGCTAACCATTTATCCTAAGTCTTTATTGGATTAAAAGGAATATTTCCTCCCCTTTTGATTAAATAAAAAGCCCCACTTTCCTCTTATCCTAAGTTGCACAAATAAAGCATTATTCCTATTTTATAAAAAGGGAAAAAACACTTTTTGTCTCACATGAGGCTCAAAAGTCAACACTTCACTCTCATTGGAGGATGCTTGTGAACATGGATTGCTCCTCTTTCAAGCTCCACTACTGATTAAGACTTTTGTCTCTTAATCTCAATGGTCCATTTCACCTCATTTCTTATAAAAGGAGAGCTCTCTCCTTCATTTGCACATCTCCATGTTTTATGCTAATGTTATGCTGCAGGTTTTAGGTGCATTTGAAGTTTGAAGACATTGAAGACTTGTTGCTTTCATCATCTAGTTGATATTTGTTTTCTTAGTTGCATGATCATGACATCATAGATTAGATTTCCTTTTATGCAATAGAATAGATCTCACATAGCTTAATTAGGGGCTTGAAATCTATTATACTTCTTTTCATAGCTTAGTTTGCACTTCATTTGATAGATTAGTCTTGCACATTCATACTAGTTGCATTGGGATTGCATTTTTCATTTAGATTCTTGGGGACATTGGCACTCTTGCCCTTGTCTTCACTTGAATCTCTCATTGCATGGTTGACTAGCAAGGTCACATTTTTGTAGCTCTAGCTGAGAGAAAAACTCATAAGTCCTTTGCAACTCCATGCATAGAGAGCTATGAGCCGCTTTGTGAGGCCTCATTGTTGAGCAACCTTGCATGTAATGGTTCATAGAGGTGCACCATTTTAGTGTGTACATTTTTGGCGCCCACCGTGGGGCTGAGTAGATTAGCTTTGTCCCTTTAATTCTGCATTTTTTGTCAAAATTTTCATCAATTTTCAGCTTGATTTTCAGTCTCTGGTTTTCTGTCTCAGAGTATCGCGCGATACTTTTCAGAAATATCGCGCGATATACCTTTGTATAGCGGTGCGATACTTCACGCTTGCTAGAAATATCGCTTGCTTTGAAGAGAAATATCATGCGATAGTTCACCCCTGACGGACTATCGCCCGACCCGCTTAGAGTATATCGCCCACCAGTACTGAGGTATATCGCCTGGCATAATGCGAAATATCACGCGGGCTGAGAAGTATCGCCTGGTGTCGGGCGAAGTATCACGTGAAACTGTGTCTGTACCTGGTAGTGACCTATTTTTGAGTTATTTTATTTGTCTTGCAAGTTTTGGGTTCTTAGCTATCTTTTTGAAATTTTTTGAAAATTCTAGCATTTTCAAATCCGTGCCACTCTGGAAAACGGGTGCCCATTTTTTTTGAAATTTTGCAAATGGTATCAAAACTTTAAGTGTGATATATTATTGGAAAGGTCTTTCCAAGCCTAATCCAACCATGATGGTTTCATTTTCAGATTTTATCATTTGATTAGTTATTTTTGCAGATTATCTAATTTTTCATGTACTAATCATTGGTAGATTTTGGATTTTGATTCTCCTAACTCTTGTTGGTCTAACAAGTTGTGGTTGTAGGTGCTCTCATTACTTGAAATTTGTCAAAAGAATGCATGTCAAAGAGGGCTACTAATGGTTTTTGTAGGGCTTTCCTAAGCATAAAAACTAAATCAAGTGCTTGTTTAATTGCTTTTTTTATTGAGTGCGGCATATACTAGTTGTTTCATTTCATAGGCACTTAATACCTTGTTGTAGGAATTTTGAGGTGTTAGGAGAGTATGCTCTTCACCCTTATGGTGAAAAAAAAATCTTGACCCATCTTGGGATTTTAAAAGCAAGGGGGTAATTGAATATTTTCTTGGTGTGTTTGGGAGAGATTCTTGAGATAGGGGAGTATGCTCTTCACCCTTGTGGTGAACCAAAAACCTTGAACCTCAAGAGTTAATCCACTTTTTGTTTAGTATAAAAATCCTTTAGCGGGCCTGCTCTTGAACAATCAAGATGAACGACCCAAGTGGGGACAACCTTGTCATCATTTTCCTTGGTGGCGAGTGATTCCAACTCACTATAATCTCAAGGCTATCGAGGACACAAAACCTTGGTAGACATAACACTTGTCTTCGCTTGATGTGAGTAGCTCATGGGATTGCGACCATGGGGAAAGCATTGAGCAAGAATGCTTAAGGTACTCTTGAGGCCGCGAGGTCCTAGTCCTTTATGAGGAGCAAGAGGGGTGTTATGAATAGAAGCCCTTACTAAGAACCATAGGTTAGAGGCCACCTTATTTAGCCGCTTATCTTCTTAGTGAAAGGATTGATCCAAGTGGACTAACCCGGATCACCCCAAGATACTCACCATATGTGTCCCTTTGGTTGTGTTGTTTGACACTTCCATGACAAAGCCAATATCTCTTGTGGGCAACCACTTGGTGTGAGGCAAGGGGGCATCAAGTTGTGGGCTAAGTTGGTAAGTATTGAGCCTTGTCTTGTAGGTAGATATTGCTTGAAGTGTCTTTGATTGTGTGATACCAGTGTAAACATTCTCAACATACAAACAATCGGTAGCATTCATAGGGTGCTTTTTCAATTTTGATATCACAAGTGTTTGTCTTGGCAAGGTTGCTTTTGCCCTTGTTTCAAGTGTTTGAAGACATGTTTGATCCCATACTGTTTGCAAACCTATCTAATTGCTATTGAATTTGTGATAGAAATCAGACATTTTCACCCTCACATTCGAAAACTTGAAATTAGACCTTAAAAAATCAAAATTTTGCACAAATTGGTCAAGATCAACATCAGTATCACATTAGCCAAATGAGAAATATCACATTAGAAGGTTGTTCTTGGTGAGAAAGTTTATCTCTAGAATTGTGAGCTACATTCTTGGGAAATTCTTGTACTCTTATTGTCCAAATAATTTTCATTTAATCTCAATTTCAATTATATTTTGGCCTAGCCCAACCTCCTGGTTCAAAAGTGCAAGGGTAGTCACCCTTTGATTTGAAGCACCTCTTTGACAGTGTTGGTAAAGCCCCTGCTTCTATCTTTTCATTTCTCTTTGGACAATAAATAACTTTGATTATCCTAGTTTGGTGTTGACATTTTGTGAGGTCATCCTATTACCAAAGGTCTTCTATTTTCAGTCTTCCTTGGTTAGTCCAGATCTTAGATCCTAGGTGTTGTCATGTTGCTCAACATCTCAATGAATGTTATGGTATCAATTGTATAAGATGGCTCTTAGTCTTCTTCTTTCTTCTCCATTTCCCATGTTCTTCTAAAGTCTTCTACTCCCATGGGAAATTCTTCTTCTTCTTCTTGATTCTTTTCCTCTTATTATCTAGTCTACTTTCTTCTTTTCATCTATTCATTTCTTCCATGCTTGATTCCTCCTCTTCTATAACCATGAATCTTGACTATCTTGTTAAGGAACCTCTCTTAAGAATAGATGATCTTGAGCTCATTGACATATTTGAAAAGTGTTGTTCCTCCAAAATTCTCATGAGTGATGAATTTATAGCAAAAATAAAAGAAAAGATGATTAAATCAGATGCCTTTGCTAGAATCATAAACATGATCATATCACGATCTTCTTCTTCCAAACATTCTTCATCATCTAAATCTTCTCATTCTTCTTCACCTTCCAAGTCTTATCATGACTCTTCTAGACATCATTCTCATTCTTCATCTTCTAAATCTTATCATGATTATTCTAAACACTATTCACATTCTTCATCTTTCAAATCTTATCATGACTCTTCTAAACATTATTCAAATTCCTCATTATCCAAGTATTCTTCTTCCACTAGGTCTTCATTTTCCTCTTCTTCAAGATCTCATTCTTCTTCTACTTCTCCCAAGAGTCTTACTTCTTTTCAGAAGACATATCATAAAGAGCAACGTGATAGTCCTTGTGATGTCTCTTCCACAAAGAGTGACACACCTACCTTTGATGACTATGATGACTATGATGACTATGATGATGGACAATGTAGCAATACTTATGGCACCTCTGTTCCTAAGAGTCCTCCTCGTCATTTGCTTAGGCTTACTAAAGGGTCATCCTATTGGATAGATTGTGATGGTGATCCATATGATTCTGATTTTGAGAGAAATTATGATATTTGTTGTGAACAATATGATACAT
Source organism: Chamaecyparis obtusa (assembly GCA_027943335.1). Classification (NCBI taxonomy): domain Eukaryota; kingdom Viridiplantae; phylum Streptophyta; class Pinopsida; order Cupressales; family Cupressaceae; genus Chamaecyparis; species Chamaecyparis obtusa. The sequence goes on from BSBK01006417.1 coordinate 220,449, forward strand.
CTACTTCTATTGAGGAAGAGAAAGCTTTTCGTGCTGATTATAAACGTAGATACTATGAGCATCTCTCCTCTAAAAACTCTCATGCTAAAAATAAAGATCTCACTCTCAAGCAAAATCATATTAATGTTGAACCTTTGTCTTGTGATGGTTCCCTTCCATCCGCCACTTCCTCCAATACCCATACATTTCCTAAAGCTGCTAAGTCTTCCAAATCTTCTACACATCCTTCATTCAATGCAAATTCTAATGCTTTTCATGCGGTTCCCTATAGTTATCCTCAAGGGCTACCTCTTAAAGATACTCAAGCTAACCTTCACTTGGCTGCAAATACTTCTAATAATGCTACACCTAGTGAGCCTAAGCCTTCATCCGCTATAATGCCTATTTCAGCTAGTCCTTCACCATCTCTTCCAAAGTCTTCTATAGAATCCCAACCTGCTTCCTTGTCCTTAGAAGTGGCTCCATGTCAAGAGGACTCTAAAAATGATAAAGAAGAGAATATAAAGAAAGATCAAGATCAAGAACCCTCCATGTCATCCAATTCTTTTCATGATGTCTCTTATCCATTTCATGGTTCTTTTGATCCTTTACACCCTTCCCCATTCATTCTACCATGTCTTAATTCTTCCTCTAAGCAAGATCAAGCTACTACTTACACCGTTGAGCTTATTGATAATCAAAATAACCTTACTGCACTTGCGCTTTCCAAAGATGATACTTCCATTAAGGTTATTAAAAATGGTGTTGTTACTTCTGATGTTAAGCCTATTGAAAATCAAGAAAAAAATGATGCACTTATGCTATCCAAAGCAACTTGTCAAGATCAAAGTCTTCCATCTTCTTGTTCTACCACTCCATGTTCACTTTCACTTTCTGCTCTTCCTAAGTCTTTGCAAGCTTTGAACAATCCTATCAATGAAGTTGCTCCTATTCAAGATGTGCATGATCTTGTTGAAAATCCTAATGCTCACTCTAAAGATGCTGATATCCTTGGTTATCATATAGATGCTAATGAACTTATTGATTATCCTTTTGCATCTCCCACGTCCATCCTTGGACCTCCTCCACCAATACTAAGGGCTTCATGTCTTCCTTCCATCTTGGGTCCTTATGTCCCTTCACTTTCCCCTCCTAATTCTCCTAATTTGTCATCCATCTTGGGTCCTTACATCCCTCCATCTCCTATCTTTCCTCAAGATCAACATAGATGCATACCCTTGAATCCCTTTCATCCACCCACCCATCTAAACCCGTCGTATCGTCCTTCTTCTTCCAAAAGTCCCAAGTCTTTTGGAAGTAACTTGAATGTTCAAAACAAGAAAAAGAAGCAATACAAGAATCCATCAAAAAAAGAAGATCACCATGTCCCCTCTAATCGACATGGATATATAAAGTCAAAAGAGATATCTAAGAAGAAAACTACAAGACAAGTATGGGTTCCAAAACCCATCATTGAAGATATTCTCTCTAAATTATCAAAAGGAAATGAAAAGCCTAAGGCCATATGGATTCCAAAATCTCTCTTGAAAGAGTCTCATGTTGAACAAAAAGTGAAATTGACATTCAAGCTTCCAAAGACTTCCACTTCATCTTCTTCCAAAAACATTCTTCCATTTCATGCACCTGAACAACAACCTCTGCTAAACATTTTTCATATTCCTTCTCATATTCCTCCATTCACATTTGAGAATTATAACAGGCACACCAATCCTCTCTTCGAGGAGTCAGATAGCAATAATGAACCAGAATATGGTTCGCACTTGGACTAGAATATGGTTTACGTTTCCTCTATTTTTCCCATCACCCTTCAAGGTGTGTATTGACGTTGATCTTACCTTCCTTCCCATCTACCTTTTCACATTCCTTCCCTTCATTATCCTTCTAACTTCTATCATTTTTTCCTCATTTGCCTATTCCTCATGCGTTTTCCTTTCCCTATCAGCATCTTTGAGCATATCATTTTGGATCCTTGGTATATCAATGATTTATCCTTTCGAGGAGCATTACCTAAAAGCTTGCTTTCTTCTGAAAAAGATAAAATTCAAAAAAAAAAAAATAAGAAAAAATTCAAAAAGAAAGAAAAAAAATAAATTTGAAAATGTGCCATGGTGAAAACTTGGAAACAGGCACCTTGGTAGCAAAAGTAAAGAGAAATAAATTCATCCTATGGTGAAAACCACTCCCTTGTGGCACCTTGGATAAGTACCATGATGAAAACTTGGCAATTAGGCATCATGCGTAGTTCTTCTACATGTTCATCCATTTCATCTTCTCTCTTTGATCTTGACAATGTTGATCTATACACAAACATTCGGCTATCTTGTGAGCTATCTTATGATGGTCTTGCTTTCATTCCCTTCATGTTTAGCCTTCATTTTCATTTTCCTTCATTCATTCTAGCCTTTCGCTATCATTTTCTTCTTTGGTCTTGATCTAATAAAAAAAAGAGTAAAACACAATGCAATGAAGTCTCTTGACATGTCTACTCCTTTGGACTGCATCCTTTCCTTCTTTTGCATTACACTTTTGTGGCTTATCCCATGCTGGCCTTTCATTGCTTATCCAAATTTGCTTTGCATGATAATTTTTTTCCCTAGCTTGGGTACTCTTGAGGAGTTTGACCTTGAGGATTTCTTCCCTCCATTTTCCTTCACTCTCCTTCATTCTCATGTCTTCTATCTTTTCCACCAGCTTGCTTATCCATCTTGTCCTTCACCTTACTAGACATTGGGACTGCACGATGTGATCTTGCTTAAAGAGTTTGATGCCCATTCTGTCTGGGGGCATCCTTTGTAGATATTTTATGATCCTGAAAAAACTAACAAAAAAATTGATATATGATGCTGAAAAAATCCTAAAAAACATATAAAGTCCTGAAAAAATACAAAAAAATCAAAAAATTCAAAAATACAAAAAAATAGAACAAGTGCCTTGGTGAAAACCTAGCAATAGGTGCCTTGGTAGCAAAAATACAAAAAAAAGAAAAAAAAGAAAAAAAGAAAAAAACAATCCAAGTGGTGAAAACCTAGAAACAGACGCTACTTGAGGCCTTTGCACTCCTATTTGTTAGCATGCATCCTCAACACTGAGCCTTTCCCTCATACCTTGACCTTATTTGGCTTAGTCTGGAATTGGTCTTTGTCTTTGTCTAGGGGGCATAACTGTTAGCATTGGTCTTTTAGGTGCATTTGTCTCTTGGGGCATTTCACAACAGGTGTTTTTCAATACCACCCCAAACAGTGTTTTTCAACACTACCTTTGCGTCGAGTGTTTCTTAACACTTATCAGGTGTCTTACCCAATAGTTTCGTATGACGTGACATTGCTCATTTACAGATACAATACTCAGAATTTGACTCTATGACCAACACACACGCACTTAAACAATCAACCCGCTTGAGATATGATGTCTTTATTTTTCTTTATGTGCTGTCTATGAGGATTTCTTTGATGAGTGGTCTCTCCCTGCGAAGTTTTCCATGATGCATAGCTAGAAGACTAAGGGAATGAGAACATGTTTTCTTGCTTTATCTGCTTGTGGGTATATTTTGTTGATCCTAACTGTCATGAGCATTTATGCTGGTCCTACTTGACACTATGGATTGACAAGGTATTATCCTTGACTGTTTTGCGAGTGCATGCTTTTAGCTATCCTGACTTTTATGTGTCTTGATACAAGCATAATCTTGCCATATCAAACTTAGGTGATCTCATTGCATTAGTCATCTTGACCTATATGTCTTTGATGCCTAGGTGAGATTCCCACATCTCTATCTGATAAAGATCATATTCATATCCACATAGTTACGCTAGTGTGCATTGTATGATCTTCCGACGCTACCAATAACACTCGATGATGATAATTAGATGTCTATAGGCGTTGTGACCTTGCAAGTCAACCACTTTCATAGTAGCTTGCATTCTTAGGTTCATCATAGTTTAGTTTTTTGCATCTTGTATATGGAGAGAGCTTTCCTTTTTATCATCTACGTACTAGTTGGTCAACTGTGCTCATTTTTTTGATTCTTCTTGATCATATCTTTCATTTCTGGTCTTTCATATCACATCATTTTCTATCCATTTTCGGACTCAAAATCAAAATCTTAGTTGCGTTTTCAAATTTTCTCATTCTTCTACGCAGTTGACTGACCTTTTGAGGCATAATTCTTAGATCTTTGATGGAATTTCTTCCTTCCATGTCTCTCAAATTTTTTAGTCTTTCATTCATGCTATTTCTAGTCTTCTATTTCTATTCTTCTACTTCCTCACTGGGGCATGTTTCACCGCCTAAAGGTTACCCTATTGACATATACATTCGATTATGATTTCATTATGATTTGATCAATCCTTATCAATTCGCTATTCTCCTCTCTACCTGATTTTGATTTCGACTTCGAGGGGGCAGTATTTGTGGGATTCTCATCCCTAATTTCTTGATGCTCTTGATTCAGACATCTTTTGTGAGCTTCTGCTCAAATTTGAGATTCTTATCTCTCATTTTGGATATGATCCCGAATAGACCTCATGTCCAGAATCCTTTGTCCGGATATGATCCTGAATCGACCTCATATCTGAGCTGTTTTGTGATCCCAAATCGATCTCACATTGCAACTTCATTCTTTAACTGCATGTGTTCCCAAATCGATCACGCATTAGTCAAAGAGGGGCAAATGTATGCACCCAAAAATGGTCGCCTAGACTTTGGGCCCCATTTATTTGATTTATCAACCCTGAATCATTTTGATCAATAATCAATATTTTGAACATTATTAATTTCTTGATCAAATCTTAATTTCGATCATATATTAGATTTTTATCCTATGGGCTAACCATTTATCCTAAGTCTTTATTGGATTAAAAGGAATATTTCCTCCCCTTTTGATTAAATAAAAAGCCCCACTTTCCTCTTATCCTAAGTTGCACAAATAAAGCATTATTCCTATTTTATAAAAAGGGAAAAAACACTTTTTGTCTCACATGAGGCTCAAAAGTCAACACTTCACTCTCATTGGAGGATGCTTGTGCACATGGATTGCTCCTCTTTCAAGCTCCACCGCTGATTAAGACTTTTGCCTCTTAATCTCAATGGTCCATTTCACCTCATTTCTTATAAAAGGAGAGCTCTCTCCTTCATTTGCACATCTCCATGTTTTATGCTAATGTTATGCTACAGGTTTTAGGTGCATTTGAAGTTTGAAGACATTGAAGACTTGTTGCTTTCATCATCTAGTTTATATTTGTTTTCTTAGTTGCATGATCATGACATCATAGATTAGATTTCCTTTTATGCAATAGAATAGATCTCACATAGCTTAATTAGGGGCTTGAAATCTATTGTACTTCTTTTCATAGCTTAGTTTGCACTTCATTTGATAGATTAGTCTTGCACATTCATACTAGTTGCATTGGCATTGCATTTTTCATTTAGATTCTTGGGGACATTGGCACTCTTGCCCTTGTCTTCACTTGAATCTCTCATTGCATGGTTGACTAGCAAGGTCACATTCTTGTAGCTCTAGCTGAGAGCAAAACTCATAAGTCCTTTGCAACTCCATGCATAGAGAGCTATGAGCTGCTTTGTGAGGCCTCATTGTTGAGCAACCTTGCATGTAATGGTTCATAGAAGTGCACCATTTTAGTGTGTACACCATCTAGTTTAAAATGTATAAAAATTTCAGTAGTTTGTGAGGTTTTAGCAAGGGCTTTGTGACACTCAAAAAGACCAGGCTTGAAAATTTTGCAACACATCTTCCTTTGTACATGCAGCCCTGTTACTGAACATTCATTTTGACTGGTTTTAAATACTTGAAAGTAACTAGTGACTGACTTTTTTTTTTTCCTTTTGCAAAAAGCAATAACAGTGATTAGTTGTATAAAAAGACTTTCATTAAATAGGAAATGCAATATTGTAAAAATGTCCTTTTTATTTGTTTAAGAGGTTCGAGCACGGGCTCGTGACACTCAAAAACACCACTATGAACATTTCTTGATACTTTGAAACTCAATTTTGTAGCATTTGCTCATACTTTACTTTGAACATGCACTTTCATTCACACTGTCACTTGTTAATACATCCTGTAGCATTTTACATTCAACCCTTCACCAGTAATTATTTTCAAAGCATTGCAAAAGATGTAGATGAGACTTCTCTCAAAAAGCACATAATCTGAAAGCACTTGTATTTTAATCATTTTTTTGCAACAACATTGTTACTTCTGTAAATACAGCATGGTTGTTTCTCTTTTATGTACCTATAACAAAGCAGGGTCATTGTGAATCATAATTCAAATATGCACATTCATTTGTCATTCTTTGAAAAGGAATAAACCCTTGTTACAGTGCACATCGCTTGTGAGTTCTCTATCTTTATAAGCACATGTTGTAGCATATTTTAATGCACTTCATAGTGCATCATCTTCTTCTGACTATGATATGAAAACCAGTCAATTGAGCACTGCATCTTTGACTTTGTCAAGCTTAGAAACAACATCAAACTCATCTTTTTAGGTTAGTGAACATGATTAAAACATTATTTTTGTGAAAATGCCAAGTATGGGGACATTTATGAATTAATACTAGTCAACTAATGGTGTTCACTAACCTAACAAGATCCTGCTATTTCTTAAAAAGGTTTCTCAGCTACAAGAACTAAGTCCCTTTGATTCAGATATCTGGTTTATATATAAAAACAACATGCATAATGATGACCATAAATAGTAAAAGGTTTCATGGGGTCATGTCCATTTAATACTACTTTTTAGTTTATGTGGATGCATATTTTCTTATTGCATTGAAATACCAAATAGATGTGTAGCTCTGAAAGATTGATTGTTGTACGATGTTTTATTTTATGTATTGCTTAGATCCAATTGGATCTAACATATTTTTCATCTCATGATGTAGGAAAAACCCTAAAGACCCCTAGGAAATGAAGACATGGATAGTGGACCTAAGGACCTGACAGACAACCAGCCAACTCCTAGAATGTAGATGACCACGACAATGCATGGGACCCTTCTCATGCTTCTATCATGTTTTTCTATTATGCAATTTGTACTCTATTTTGACATGAAAGATGAAATATGAAAGAACATTTTCTTATTACATTCATTTTGAATGCACAATGTAATTGATCAATTATAATTTTGAAAAATTTGAACATGATCAATACTAGAGTACAATATAAAAAAATGATATGAATGCAATAACAAAATGTTAATCTACATCACTTGAAAAGTAGTGTTGAATAGATTCCTATATGCAATGTTTTCCTATTTATGTTCATCATCCTGCATGCTGAAAATTAGGATAACAATAATTTTGAAATAATGTGAAATTTTCATCAAATTATGGTGTTTGTACACCAAAGGTTTTGAAAATATACTTTAACGTCAATTAAAAATTAATAAAAAAAGAAAAAATATGATAATCAATCTTTGGTGTCTTCGGTATCTTTCTCCAAAAGGATTCACAAAAATTAAATTATTTAGGTCAAAATATGGTGGTCATACACGTGTGTGGTAAGGTCCTGAAACAAACATTTTGATAGAGTGGGTTTTCAACATGCGTACTTAAAACAAATTCTACCATGTGGGTATTTAAATAAATTATATATTTGAAAAGTAGACTTCGAGCACTATATTTTCTATTATGAATTTTTTTGAGATTAAATCTCCAAGTGCCTCAGATTTTGACATCAATTGACAAAAAAATTGAAAAACAGAGAAAACACTTTCACTTTTTTCCAGAAAGTAGGAGTCAACTTCTTGTAGCTACCTAAACACACAGACACACACACACACACACACACACACACACGAACACACACAATTATGATTTTAGCTAAAATTGATTCTACTGGAACATGGTTGCATGAAATTATTTCTATCGAAACCCCTGTACCATGTCACTACCACATGGATTTGGCTAAAATCCTTCTAACCAAAAGGGTTTTAGTTGGATCGATTTTGGTTGAATCTATTTTTTTGGCCCCCAAACTGTGACACAAATTTGTACTTTTATCCTATGAGAGGAATTCAAAAGTGTGGTTACCTTAGATAAAATATCCAGACAAGATGGAGAAAACATCTAACAATAAAGATTTTGTTAACTTTTGATAAATCTTAGAGATGTGAACCCACAAATTGATAATTGGAAATTCCTTATGATGTGAATTCCTATCAAATTAAATATTGTAATAAATAATGATTTTGAGAATAGTGTCTAATTTTTCTCCACAAATGATAATGTTTATAATCATAAGAAGAGAATATTGTATCCATTAAAGCATCTTGTTGCATGTAGTATTGCAACAAAAGTAGGAACTGCAAATATAATAGAAGATTGATCAAATGATAAGCTTGATCTAGATTTATTGATCAATACAAATTCAAGGGTGATGTTAACTTTAGATATTTGGGTACAAGTAGGTCTTGTAAATGGAGCACATGGGTATATTCAAAAGATTGCCTACAAACTAGGAAGTGCACCACGTGAGCAACCAATATATGTCATGTTTGAATTTGAAAATTACTCTAGAATACCATTTGAATATCATAATCCAAATAGTGATAAAATTTCCCATTTGTTGCGATCATAAGCGAGTCTATCATTGACTAGAGGTAATTGAGGAAGTATCCAACCAAAATCATAAATAAACTTGAATGGTAATAAAAAAAAGTGATTTTAAAATTTTATACTATTATTATTTTAATTTAATAGATATAAATTATATTAAAATGATATTAAATGGTTTCCCTTGGTAATAAAAACTAAAATATACCTATGAAGGTTATGTATATACTTTTTGGAAATGTCACTCTTAGTCGAGAATCTACATTTTTCAACATGTTTTGGCCAATGAAGCAATCAAAATATATTTGATATGTGTCATCTCTTCTTCAAAACTTGTAAGTCTTGCTCCTAGTTGACAAAATCGCTTATTGGGATTCTTAGTTTTGAATTAACTATAAAAGATCCTATATTAAGTCTACAACTCCTTTTGGTGCAAGTAAAAGAAGGGGACAAGGACCTAATATTGATACATTTTGAAGAGCTTGACCAATAGAACCAATCATATATGACTTTCCTATTCTTATTGTTCCTTGAATTATCATAAATAAAGGTCATGTACTATGATCGCTATGATAGTATGTAATAATTATGTTCATGGAATCTTCTTGTTTATTACTAAGGTTTGTGTAGTTGATGCATTGTATCATATAACCGTATGTGATAAATATATGATTCTTCATGTTTCTTATGAAATTGACTGCTCTCATTGTATACTCTTCATCCTAATATTCGTTAGACCAATTTATATTTCTATTAATTAATGTCCCTTCTTCCCAACACATCTATTTCTGAAACTTGCATATTATGACTATTATGAAGTCAAAATATAAATTCTCATTCATACTATATGGTATTTCCCTAAATAGCTTAAATTTTTTAAATTTCAGAATCATTATATTTTTCAACATCTTTTGTAATTGTTGTTCATTACACATGCCAAGAATTATAATTGAATGATTCCCACTTTTCCATTATGCAATCATTATCCTAACCAATAACCTTTTCTATGTCACAAAATGGTTTGTATAGTAATAATTATGATAAAAAAAAGTAAATCCATTTTTTTGACCTACGTGGAGGAATGGATACAACTCTTGGAAAAAAAATGATAGTAGTTTCTTGTTCCCTTGGCACTCATTTGTTGTCTCTTCTTTTTTTAGGATTATAAATCCATGATTTGGTTGCATTAATTAATGAAACACCTTCCATACAAAGAGGCTTTGTTTTATATCCACCAATGAAATATTTTGTTTGTTTATAATTATTCTCCTTATTATTTTGTATGGTAGGTTTGAACAATTTACGTCAGTGATTTAGAAAAATCTTCTCCTACTATCTGTCAATGGAAGTTCTAACAACATGTGACATGTTTCTTGAGCTCCAATGTCTCTTTCTATGAAAGTATCTATCATAAGCCTTTTATATACACATGTAACTAAATCATTAGGGTTTTAAATGTTTGAAAGATGCATCAACATTTGGTGGTATGTGAGTTTTTTCAGCTTTTCATGCATATCTTACAATGTATTTTACTACAACATGTTTGGATATAATAGACTGTTGATCTATATTTTCTCTCCATAATTATAATATGTGATAATTATATAAATTAAATCTATCATAATTTCTTATTGCTTCAAATTTTCTTTCAACAATTGCTTTTTCTTCATATAATTCAGGGATCTCCTAAAATTCAATGGCCAAGGAGCATTATCCCTATAATAAATATGAACAAGGCATAAACAACATTTCTTTTCTAAGTAGATATTCAATTTTCATATAAAATATTACTTTGTCAAATAATTACTTGCAAACCATCCTTCCTTGTTTTTATCATAGACATGCACCCTCTCTATAGACTATGTGTCACTCTACAAAGTTTAGTGGTTCTTCATAGTCATGGTCAATATCTATCTCTACAAGTTGTGTTGTATATTTTAGACATGTATGCTAACCAATATTTTGGAATGCTTATAATTGAAATAGAAAAAAATTATATATCATCTATATCATTAGCTATAAATTTTTATCTCATATATTATTAAATATTTAAGTTAGAATGTTTACGAACTTACTTGTATATTTCTCTAATGCATATCTTCTCTAAGATTCCATGCCAACAATTCTTTATTCATCCTCATTTGACCAATCAATATTGTCCATGTTGCGTGCTCCATTGATCCATAAAAATTATACACATTTTGTGAATTATTATGTTGCCATGCATACCTCCACCAATAATCCTTGTCATTTATTCAATTTTGTAGAATTTTTTTTTCTGAATATTGTATTTCTTAAGTACATGTAATGTGAAACTATATGAGGATAGTTGATAGAATTATTTTTTTTCCAATTTTGAGCTTCTCAGGAGTGGTTAGGGGTGTTAGTCGCATTAAGGCATGCAAATTAGGCTAATACATATATGTATCACTTAATGTGAAAATATTGTTGGAGAGCCAATTTGGTGAAGCATGTATGTCAATTCTTCATGATATTTAGTCTAATACATGACCTTTTCCCTCTTAATGTTGTTCCAAACTATATCAAGCTATTAGCTAGATGAGACAATGTTATGTTTTGCATATGTTGGAACAACTCATTGATCTAGTAATGGGCATGGATCACATATTTCTTTTTACAAATACTATTGATGAATTTTGTGTTGGATATTGCTAATGCATGGGGAAGTGTTTGAGACATTTAATATGTTTAATCACTACGTTACTGAATGAGCACTCATACTATTGTCATTTGTGAAGAAAGAATTAGTGTATTTGAGATTTTTAGTTTCAGTAGAAGGTCTAAAAATGGACCCAGAGAAAGTACAGGCTATCCTTGAATGGCCTACTCCAAAGAGTGCTGCAGAGGTAAGATATTTTCATGGTTTGGCTAGATTTTACAGAAAGTTTATCAGAAATTTTACCAGTATTTGTGGACCCTTGACTGAAACAATGAGAGGGGATAGAAAAGAGTTCAAGTGGACTAATGCGGTAGATAAGAGTTTTAAACTGTTGAAATAGAAAGTTACAGAACAACCTATTTTAGTACTTCCAGATTTTAATAAGGTGTTTCAAGTAGACAGTGATGCTGGTGGTAATGCAATAGGAGCTGTTATGAGTCAAGAAGGTAAACCTGTTGCTTATTTCAGCGAAAAGTTAAATGATGCCAAGAGAAAATATTTAGTTTATGATCAGAAATTTTATGCTATAGTTCAGGCATTGAAGAAGTGGAGACACTATCTGCTTCCTAAGGAGTTTGTTTTGTATACTGATCATCAAGCTTTGCATATTTGAATAATCAAGGAAAGTTGAATCAGAGGCATTTGAAATGGGTTGATTTTTTACAGAGTTGTACATTTTTTTTGAAACACAGGAGTGGAAAGTCTAATAGGGTTACAAATGCACTTAGCAGAAGACAACTATTGCTGACAGAAATGAAGATTGAGGTGGTTGGGTTCAAGGAATTCAAGAAATTGTATCTAGAGGATCCTAATTTTGGTGACGCTTGGAAAGCTTGCACATAACTTGTTACTCTAGACAGAATGAAGTGGTTCAATTTCATCATTCAGGTTGATATGTTATTCAGAGGGAACCAGTTGTGCATTCCATGAAGTTCTACGAGGGAGAATCTCATCAAGGAGAAGCATAGCAGAGGATTGGCTGGACATTTTGGTCGTGATAAAACCATTGCTTTGGTTAGTGATAACTATTATTGGCCACAGTTGTAGCAAGATGTCAAGAAGTTTGTACAAAGTTATAGAGTATGTCAGATGGTGAAAGGAGTGAAGTAGAATATAGGGTTGTATCAGCCATTACCTGTACAAGAGAAACCTTGGGAGGATATCAGTATGAAATTTATTCTCATTTTACCAAGGACTCAGCGGGGACATGATTCAATTTTTGTGGTGGTTGATAGATTTTCAAAGATGGAACATTTCAGTCCCTTTAAGAAGACTAATGATGCTGTTCACGTAGTAGAATTGTTTTTCAGAGAAGTAGTGAGACTAGATGGTTTGCCAAAGAGCATAGTTTCATACCAGGACACTAAGTTTGTTGTATATTTCTAGCGCACATTGTGGAAAAATTTGAAGACAAATTTGAAGTTCAGTTCATCACATCATCCACAGACTAATGGACAGACATAGGTGGTGAATAGAAGTTTGGGAAATTTGATGAGATGTTTGGTTGGAGATAAGCCAACAGGATGGGATTTGATTTTACCATAAGTGGAATTTGCATACAATAATTTTGTGAATAGGAGCATTGGTAAATCACCATTTCAGATTGTATATGGAAGTAGTCCAAAAAATGCATTTGAGTTGAGAAAGATAGATAAAGGAGAGATAAGTAGTGCTGAAGCTGAAGATTTTGAAGAACACTTGAAGAACATCCATGAGGAAGTGAGGAAGCACATTACCAAGATGAATGCATAGTATAAGGCTAAGGTAGATGAGAAAAGAAGGCATAAAGAATTTCACATTGGAGATGAAGTCATAGCTCATTTGCGGAAGGAGACATTTCTAGTTGGTACATATAACAAGCTGAAAATGAAGAAGTTTGGGCCATGTAAGATACTGAAGAAGCATGAGTCAAGAAATGCAAATGAGGTAGAATTTCTTACCGAGCTAAATATTTCACAAGTATTTAACATTTTAGATCTGACAAAGTATCACGAAGGAGGTGTTGAAGATACGATCATAGAAGCATAGTGGAGTATTCCAGTGACTACTTTAGCTACCAAGGAGATTGAGGATATATTGGATAGTCATGTTGGCAGAAGTATAAGGAACATGACATATGAAGAATATCTGGTCAAATGGAAAGGATGACCTATTGAAGATTCATCATGGCTGACAAAGCAGGAGGTTAATCATCTTTGTTTTCCTCTTCACACCTAAGTAATGATAGGGTCACTTCTCAAATTACCCTGAGTGTCTGATGCAGGAGCATCTTGGATGTAAGAGCAATCTTGCATCACCCAAAAATATTTCTAGTTTCTTTTCAATAAGGGCTATGTTGTGCAGAGCTACTATTTTTGAAAAGTTACTATTTTTAGTAAGTTTTCTATTAGAGCTCAGAATGGTCTATTTTCTTCCCTGGAGGTTCATCTTGGTCATATCGGTCTGCGAGTAAAGTTTCATTGCCACATCAAGTCTAGTTTTGAAGATATTGAAAATTTTTAGTATTGGTAACAGGGTACAGAAACTTTGAACTTAGTTTTGAAGGCTTAAGATGCCCCAGATGAGGTCGAAACTTTGATTAAATAAAACTTGCTTGATTTGAGTGTTGTAGAGCACTTCACGCCCTTTCCAAAATGGGGTCATAATAGTCAATCGGGTCAATGGGTGATGACTTATGGTCTTTGGAAGCTGGGCCACCTGAAATGGAAAAAAATGATTTTCTTTCAAAATTTATGTTTGGGTTTCAAAAGTTGTTTTGAGCTGACTTTGATGTAATAAATTGTAAAATAAAATAACTCTAAGTTTGGTCAGCCTTATTGGCTAAAATTATGGAACCTTCCCAGGCAGTGGAAAATTTCCTATATAAGGAAGGCTATAGTGTTGTCTTAGGCTGTTCGGAGCAGTTCAGAGTAGTTCTGGGTAACAATTCGAGACTTTGTCTCTCAGAATATTGTAATGAAAATGCTCATGTGGCTTTGTATATTATAAATCTAAAATTTGTAATTCCACATTTGTGGAGACAATAAGAAGCTCATTTTCTATTTTTGCAAATCGTTGTTGTTTCTCTATTTATTTTATGTGTTAGTGGTATTAAGGGGAGTACCCTTCATCAAGTGGTATTAGAGTGGGAGTTCCTAAGTGTGTAGACAGATCGCCGACTGTGAGGTAGTTTGAAATAGGATCATGGTTAGGGTTTTGACAATCAACATGAACATGCCTCCACGAAGGGAACGTGGTGGAAGAGTTGGTGTTGGGACACCTGAGGTTAGAGCACTCCAGAGACAAGTGTGAGCATTGAAAGGAGAGATTCACAAAGGAATGAATCTTAATGTCAGAGATGAAAGCAAGGATGAAGTTGAGGGAGAAATAAATTCTGACAAGAAGAAGGTGAAATTCTGAACTAGGAGGAAGAAAGACTTTTTCGGGCCATTTCCAAGATTGGGAAAAGACCTAAGATTGAGGTTCCTGTGTTTTTTGGAAATCTTAACCTAGAGGAGTTGATCGACTAGATCAATGAATTAGAAGAATATTTTGAGTATGAAGATGTCAAGGATCCTAATCAGGTCAAGTTTGCGAAGGCCAAACTAAAGGGTCATGTGAAGATCTAGTGGTAGGAGATTCAATTAGAGTGAAATTGAAGAGGAAAGGATAAAATCACAAGATGGGATTAGAAGGTGAATAAATTAAAGTGACAGTTCATTCCTGTTGATTATGACCTTGACCTACTGAAGGAAATGCAAAGTTTGAAGCAAGAAGAAGATCTGTTTAGGAGTATATGAATGAGTTCTATCAAATCCTCACCAGAATAGGCCATGCAGAAGTTGATAAGGAGAAAGTTTCCCTTTACCTTACTGGGTCAAGATCGAGCATTTAGGAGGAGCTAAATTTGGTTCGAATGAACAGTATTGAAGAGACATACCAGTTTTCCCTAAAAGTAGAGGAAAAGATGAACAAGAAGTTTGAGAGTAGACAAAACAAAAGAGGTCATGGTGGAAGATCTTGTGGATGGTCATATGGTGGCTGAAATGAAGATTCAAAAAAAAAAGATGAGGCCAGTAGTAGTCAAAATCAGAGAGGAAATACTTCCAATCATTTCCATGATCAGAATAATAGAGATCAGAGAGGAAGAGGAAGAGGACAAGGCTCAGAAAAGGGAGGCTTGTGTGGAACATGTTTTCACTGTGAAGAAGAAGGTCATAGGGCATTTTAATGTCCTCAACACCAAGAAATGATAGATAGGAGGAATGAAGGCCACGCCAAAGTTGCACATGTTGATAAAAATGTCAGATCATCACATTTTGAAGATGCTAAAAGAGGAGAAATGCTGATTAACAAAAGAGTCCTACTGAGTGGTGAGAATGACCCTGAGCAAAGGAGTAACCTGTTTCACACTAGATGCAAGTGTGAGGGTAAATGTTGTGATGTGATTATTGATAGTTGAAGCATTGACAATTTGGTGTCAAAAGAGATGGTGAAAAAGTTGAAGCTCAAGAGATATAAACACCCACATCCATATCAGATTACTTGGGTGTAGGATGACGACAAGGTCATGGTCAATGAACAATGAGTAGTGAAGTTCAAGATTAGTGGATACCATGATAAGGTACTATATGATATCATATCTATGGATGCATGTCATATGTTGTTGGGTAGACCATGGTAGTTTGACAAGTGTGTTATACATGATGGTCGTGCGATTATCTATTCCTTGACAAAGGATGGAGTGCGACATAAGCTAAAGCCATTGAATGACATAGAAGAAAAGGTATGTAGTAATGCAAGAATAACTTTTTTTGATGAAAGAAAGTTCCTAGATGGTATGAAGCATGAGCATGTGTGTTTTTCTTTAATTCCAAAAGCTAGTAAAGAAGAGGTAGAAGATGTACTTGTAGAAGTTATAGATTTGTTGAATGAGTTTGAAGATATTGTATCTGATAATGTACCTAATAGATTACCACCAATAAGGAAGATCAGTCATCAGATGGACCTGATTCTAGGAGCTAGTTTGTCAAATAAGGCAGCACAAGAATGACACCAACAGAAAGTGAGGAGTTGAATAGACAAGTACATGAGTTATTGCAAAAGGGATTGATTCGGGAGAGCCTGAGTCCATGTGTTGTACCAAAAATGTTAGCACCAAAGAAGAATGGAGAATGGAGGATGTGTACAGACTCTAGGGCAATAAATAAGATCACAATCAAGTACAGGTTTCCATTGCCATGAATGTATGATATTATGGACTATTTGAATGAAGCTGTGTATTTTTAAAAAATAGATCTAAAGAGTGGATATCATCAGATTTGGATTAGAGAAGGAGATGAATGAAAAACTACTTTAGAGACAAAGGAAGGACTGTATGAGTGGTTAGTCATGCCTTTAGGGTTGACCAATGCACCGAGCGCTTTCATGCCGCTCATGAACGAGGCTCTAAAAATTTTTTTGGGTAAGTTTTTCATTGTTTACCTAGATGATATTTTGATCTTTAGTAAGACATTGGAGGAGCATATGACACATATTCGTATGGTGTTTGAGAAGTCGAGAGAAGAGAAATTATTGATAAATTTGAAGAAGTGCAGTTTTGTGAAGAAAGAGTTAGTGTATTTGGGATTTGTAGTTTTAGTAAAAGGTCTAAAAATGGACCCAAAGAAAGTACAGGCTATCCTTGAATGGCCTACTTCAAGGAGTGCTATGGAGGTAAGATCTTTTCATGGTACG
This sequence comes from Chamaecyparis obtusa, assembly GCA_027943335.1. Classification (NCBI taxonomy): domain Eukaryota; kingdom Viridiplantae; phylum Streptophyta; class Pinopsida; order Cupressales; family Cupressaceae; genus Chamaecyparis; species Chamaecyparis obtusa. The sequence continues at coordinate 237,417 of BSBK01006417.1, forward strand.
ACTAGCTTTTATAGAATGTTTATAAAAAATTTTAGCAGTATTTGTGGACCCTCGACTGAAACAATGAGAGGGGATAGAAAAGAGTTTGAGTGGACTAATGGGGAAGATAAGAGTTTTAAACTGTTGAAATAGAGAGTTACAGAATAGCCTGTTTTAGCACTTCCAAATTTTAATAAGGTGTTTCAAGTAGACTGTGATGCTTGTGGTATTGCAATAGGAGCTATTATGAGTCAAGAAGGTAAACTTGTTGCTTATTTCAGTGAAAAGTTAAATGATGCCAAGAGAAAATATTCTATTTATGATCATGAATTTTATGCTATAGTTCAGGCATTGGAGAAGTAGAGACACTATCTGCTTCCTAAGGAGTTTGTTTGGTATACTGATCATCAAGCTTTGCAATATTTGAATAATCAAGGAAAGTTGAATTAGAGACATTTGAAATGGGTTGAGTTTTTACAGAGTTATACATTTGTTTTGAAACACAGGAGTGGAAAGTCTAACAAGGTTGCAGATGCACTTAGCCGAAGACAACTATTGCTGATAGAAATGCAGATTGAGGTGGGTGGGCTCAAGGAAATCAAGAAATTATATCCAGAGGATCCTGATTTTGGTGAAGCTTGGAAAGCTTGCATAGAACCTATTACTCTAGATAGAATGAAGTGGTTGGATTTCATCATTCAAGATTATACGCTATTCAGAGGGAGCCAGTTGTGCATTCCACAAAGTTCTATGAGGGAAAATCTCATCAAGGAGAAGCATAGCGAAGGATTGGTTGTTCATTTTGGTCGTGATAAAACCATTGCTTTGGTTAGTGAGAACTATTATTGGCCATAGTTGCAGTAAGATGTCAAGAAGTTTGTACAAAGTTGCAAAGTATGTTAGATGGAGAAAGGAGTGAAGAAGAATATAGGGTTGTATCAGCCATTGCCTGTACCAGAGAAACCTTGGGAGGATATCAGTATGGACTTTATTCTCGGTTTACTGAGGACTTAGCAGGGACACGATTCAATTTTTGTGGTGGTTGACAGATTTTTGAAGATGACACATTCCATTCCCTGCAAGAAGACTAATGATGTTGTTCACGTAGTAGAATAATTTTTTGAGAAGTAGTGAGACTACATGGTTTTTCAAAGAGCATAGTTTTAGATCGTGACACTAAGTTTGTTGGATATTTCTGGCACACATTGTGGAAGATAGATTTGAAGTGTAGTTCATCACATCATCCATAGACTGATGGATAGACAGAGGTGGTGAATAGAAGTTTGGGAAATTTGATGAGATGTTTGGTTGGAGATAAGTCAATAGGATGGGATTTGATTTTACCATAGGCGGAATTTGCATACAATAATTTTATCAACATGAGCACTGGTAAATCACCATTCCAGATTGTCTATGGAAGTAGTCCTAGAAATGCATTTGAGTTGAGAAAGATAGATAAAGGAGAGATAAGTAGTGTTGAAGCTGAGGATTTTGCAAAACACTTGAAGAACATCCATGAGGAAGTGAGGAAGCACATTACCAAGATGAATGCATGGTATAAGGCTAAGGTAGATGAGAAAAGAAGGCATACAAAATTTTAGGTTGGAGATGAAGTCATGGTTCATTTACAGAAGGAGAGATTTCTAGTTGGTACATATAACAAGTTAAAAATGAAGAAGTTTGGGTCATGTAAGATACTAAAGAAGCATGATTCAGGAAATGCATATGAGGTAGAATTTCCTATTGAGCTGAATATTTCACCAGTATTTAACATTTAAGATCTGACAGAGTATCATGAAGGAGGTGTTGAAGATGCGACCATAGAAGCATAGTAGAGTATTCTAGTGACTACTTCAACCACCAAGGAGATTGAGGATATACTGGATAGTCGTGTTGGTAGAAGTAGAAGGAACATGACATATGAAGAATATCTGATCAAATGGGAAGGATGACCTGTTGAAGATTCATGATGACTGATAAAGGAGGAGGTCAACCATTTTGGTTTTCCTCTTCACACCTGAGTCGTGATAGCATTAATTCTCAAATTACCCAGGGTGTTTGATGTAGGAGCATCTTAGGTGTCAGAGCAATTTTGCATCACCAAAAAATATTTCTAGTTTCTTTTCAATAAGGGCTATCTTGTGCAGAGCTGCTATTTTTGGAAAGTTACTATTTTTAGTAAGTTTTCCATTAGAGCTCAGAATGGTCTATTTTATTCCCTGGAGGTTCATTTTGGTCGTATCAGCCTGCCAGTAAAGTTTCATTGCCACATCAAGTCTAGTTTTGAAGATATTGAAAATTTTCGGTATTGGTAGGAGGGTACAGAAACTTCAAACTCAGTTTTGAAAATTTTAGAGGCCCTGAATGAGGTCAAAACTTTGGCTAAATGAAGCTTTTTGATTTACTTATTGTAGAGCACTTCATGCCCTTTCCGAAATGGGGTCATAATAGTCAATCGGGTCAACAGGTGATGAATTATGGTCTCCGGAAGTTGGGCCACCTTAAATGGTGAAAAATGAATTGCCTTCAAAATTTCTGTTTGGGTTTCAAAAGTTGTTTTTAGCCAATTGTAATGTAATAAATTGTAAAATAAAATAATTCTAAGTTTGGTCAGCCTTATTATCTAAAATTATGGAGCCTTCCCAGGCGGTGGAAAATTGCCTATATAAGGAAGGCTCTAGTGTTGTCTTAGGCAGTTCGGAGCAGTTCAAAGTAGTTCTGGGTAACAATTCGAGGCTTTGTCTCTAAGAATATTGTAAGGGAAATGCCCATGTGGCTTTGCATATTGTAATTTCAAAATTTGTAATCCCACATTTGTGGAGACAATAAGAAACCCATTTTTTATTTTTGCAAATTGTTGTTGTTTCTCTATTTTTTTTGTGTTTGTGGTATTAAGAGAAGTACCCTTCATCAAGTGGTATCATAGTGGGAGTTCCTGAGTGTGTAGACAGATCGTCGACTATGAGGCAGTTTTCATTAGGATTGTGGTTAGGGTTTTAGCAAGTGTAATACTCCAAAAATGGGCTATAAGTTCATTAACCTCCTACATCTACAAATCGAACGAAATCAACATCGAAGTCCTAATCTAAGGCACATCTAAACATCATCGAATCATAATTGATTATCTTAAATTCTGCATTGGAGAATATTCCTAGCAATATTCCTAATTATCTTAATTATCTTTAATTTAATGATTATTTGGCGATAAATCACATTTATCCTAAGTTTGATTAATTGAATATTTTTATATTTAATTAATTAGATTTAATATCTTGCCACTTAATTGTGTAATTAAATTTAATTCTATCTATTATTAATTATATTATTTAATTTTGACAATAAATCCAATATCCTATGAATAATTGATTAAATTTTTATTTAATTAATTAAAACAAGTTGTCATTATTTAATAATATAGTTTTTAATAAAAGTTTGATTAAATAATTGATTAACCCATAAATCAATTATTTATTTTCAAAAATCAGTTAAGTTGAGCATAAATCACTTTATTATTAAATTAATTCATAAATAAAACATGCACAATCATAAAAGCAGACAACTATTAATTATCAATTAAAGCTAAACTCTATTTTGAGTTAAAATTTAGCTTTTGCATGTTTTTGTGAATTAAATTATCTTTATTATCAGATAACTCAAAAATCAAGCTGAATTAATCTGAGTGATTTATGGCTTTCTTCCATGCACCTCCAAAGCCTTGGATTTCTATAAAACCAAGGCTCAGCTCTTCATAATGGATCTCTCACAAATTTGCATCCACAGAATCTGATATTTTTGCACAATCACGTTGGAGAATTTGAATTTGGAGAATAAAAGCTTATTGTGAATCAAGACTATTGTGAGATCAATTTTTTTTTTTTTTACATTCATTTAGATTATTTGTCATATTATTGTTAGATCAATTCATAGCATATCAATTTTTACATATCATAGATTTCATATCATTTTTCATATTATTGCACAGAAAATATCAAAAAAAAGAAAGAAAGATTAATTGTATTCAATTCATATCTAGATCAATTGCATTCAAATCCTTCATTTAGGTGTCATCTAGGTCACTGATCTTGATAACAATCTGAGAACATCAATCTCACACCTACTAGAAGGTAGTAAATCGCTTGGTTAGATTAGATTTCAATTTTGCATAATTTTTTATTATAGCTAACCTCTAATGTTTTACTGAAGTGTTGTGTCTATAGATGGGGTACAAAATTCACACACACAACAAGCAGCGTGAAAATGCCTCCATAAAAGGAATGTGGCAGAAGAGTTGGTGTTGTGATACCTAATGTTAGAGCACTCTGGAGACAAGTGCGAGCATTGCAAGAAGAGATTTGCAGAGGAATGAATCTTAATGTCAGAGACGAAAGCGAGGATGAAGCTAAGGGAGAAGGAAATTCTAATCAAGAAGAAGGCAAAATTCTAAACCAGGAGGAAGAAAGATTTTTTCAGGCCATTTCCAAGATTGGGAAAAGACCTAAGATTGAGGTTCCTTCATTTTTAGGAAATCTTAACCAAGGGGAGTTGATCGATTGGATAAATGAATTAGAAGAATATTTTGAGTATGAAGATGTCGAGGATCCTAATTGGGTCAAGTTTGCGATGGACAAACTGAAGGGTCATGAGAAGATCTGGTGGCAGGAGATCCAATTAGAGTGAAATCAAAGAGCAAAGGATAATATCACAAGATGGGATCAGATGGTGGATAAATTGAAGTGATAGTTCATTCCTGTTGATTATGACCTTGACCTACTGAAGAAAATGCAAAGTTTGAAGCAAGCATAAAGATCTATTCAGGAGTATACAGAGGAGTTCTATCAAATCCTCATCTGAACAGGCCATGCAGAAGTTGATAAGGAGAAAGTTTCCCGTTACCTTAATGGGTTGAGATTGAGCATTTAGGAGAAGTTCAATTTGGTTCGAATGAACAATATTGAAGAGGAATACTAGTTTTCTCTAAAAGTAGAGGAAAAGCTGAACAAGAAGTTTGAGAACAGACAAAATGGAAGAGGTTGTGGTGGAAGATCTGGTGGACAGTCATATGGTGGCTAAAATGAAGATCTGAAAAAAAGGATGAGGCTAGTAGCAGTCAAAATCAGAGAGGAAACACTTCCAATCATTTCCATGATTAGAATAGTAGAGATCAGAGAGGAAGAGGAAGAGGACAAGGATCAGGAAGAGGAGGCTTCTATGGAACATGTTTTCACTGTGGAGAAGAAGGTCATAGAGCATTTGGATGTCCTCAATGCCAAGGAAGGACAGATAGGAGGAATGAAGGCCATACCAGAGTTTCACATGTTGATTAAGATGCCAGATCATCACATTTTGAAGATGCTGAAAGAGGATAAACACTGATTGACAGAAGAGTCCTACTGAGTGGTGAGAATGACCTTGAGAAAAGGAGGATCCTGTTTTGCACTAGATGCAAGTGTGAGGGTAAATGTTGTGATGTGATTATTGATAGTGGAAGCATTGACAATTTGGTGTCAGAAGAGATGGTGAAAAAGTTGAATCTCAAGAGATAGAAACACCCACATCCATATCGGATTTCCTGGGTGTGGGATGACCACAAAGTCATGGTCAATGAACAATGCCTAGTGAAGTTCAAGATTGGTGGATACCATGATGAGGTACTATGTGATATCATATCTATGGATGCATGTCATATGTTGTTGGGTAGACCATGACAGTTTTATAGGTGTGTTGTACATGATGGTCATGCGATTACCTATTCGCTGACAAAGGATAGAGTGTGACATAAGCTAAAGCCATTGAATGACACATAAGAAAAGGTATATGGTAATGCAAGAATAAATTTCATTGATGGAAGAAAGTTCCTAGATGGTATGAAGCATGAGCATGTGTGTTTTTCTTTAATTCCAAAAGCTAGTAAAGAGGAGGTAGAATATGTACTTGTAGAAGTTGCAGATTTGTTGAATGAGTTTTAAGATATTGTATCCGATAGTGTACCTAATAGATTACCACCTATAAGGAAGATCAGTCATCAGATGGACTTGATTTCAGAAGCTAATTTTTCAAATAAGGTAGCACATAGAATGACACCAGCAGAAAGTGAGGAGTTGAATAGACAAGTACATGAGTTATTGTAGAAGTGATTGATTCGGGAGAGCCTGAGTCCATGTGCTGTACCAACAGTGTTAACACCAAAGAAGAGTGGATAATGGAGGATGTGTACAGACTCCAAAGAAATAAACAAGATCTCAATCAGGTATAGATTTCCATTGCCATGAATGGATGATATTATGGACTGCTTGAGTGGAGTTGTGTATTTTTCAAAGATAGATCTGAAGAGTGGATATCATCAGATTTAGATGAGAGAAGGAGATGAATGGAAAACTACTTTCAAGACAAAGAAAGGACTATATGAGTGGTTAGTCATGTCTTTTGGGCTGACCAATGCACTGAGCACTTTCATGCGGCTCATGAACGAGGTTCTGAGAAATTTTTTGGGTAAGTTTGTCATTGTTTACCTAGATGATATTTTGATCTTTAGTATGACATTGGAGGATCATATGAAGCATATTCGTATGGTGTTTGAGAAGTTGAGAGAAGAGAAATTATTGATAAATTTGAAGAAGTGCGGTTTTGTAAAAAAGAGTTAGTGTATTTGAGATTTGTAGTTTCAACAGAAGGTCTAAAAATGGACCTAGAGAAAGTATAGGCTATCCTTGAATGACCTACTCCAAAGAGTGCTACATAGGTAAGATCTTTTCATGGTTTGGCTAGCTTTTACAAAAAGTTTATTAGAAATTATAGCAGTATCTGTGGACCCTTGATTGAAACAATGAGAGGGGATAGAAAAGAGCTCAAGTAGACTAATGGGACAGATAAGAGTTTTAAACTGTTGAAACAAAAAGTTACAGAACAACCTATTTTAGCACTTCCATATTTTAATAAGTTGTTTCAAGTAGATTGTGATGCTAGTGGTACTACAATAGGAGCTGTTATGAGTCAAGAAGATAAACCTGTTGCTTAGTTTAGTGAAAAGTTAAATGATACCAAGAGAAAATATTCTATTTATGTTCAGGAATTTTATGCTATAGTTCAGGTATTAAAGAAGTGGAGACACTATCTGCTTCCTAAGGAGTTTGTTTTGTATTCTGATCATCAAGATTTGCAATATTTGAATAATCAAAGAAAGTTGAATCAGAGGCATTTGAAATGGGTTGAGTCTTTGCAGAGTTATACATTTGTTTTGAAACACAGGAGTGGAAAGTCTAATAGGGTTGCAGATGTGCTTAGCAGAAGGAAACTATTGCTGACAGAAATGCAGATTGAGGTGGTTGGGTTCAAGGAACTCAAGAAATTGTATCTGGAGGATCTTGATTTTGGTGAAGCTTGGAAAGCTTGCACAGAACCTGTTAGTCTAGACAGGACGAAGTGGTTGGATTTCATCATTCAGAATGATATGTGATTCAGAGGGAGCCATTTGTGTATTTGATGAAGTTCTATGAGGGAGAATCTCATCAAGGAGAAGCATAGCGGAGGATTCGCTAGACATTTTGGTCATGATAAAACCATTGCTTTGGTTAGTGAGAACTATTATTGGCCACAGTTGCAGCAAGATGTGAAGAAGTTTGTACAAAGTTGCAGAGTATGTCAAATGGAAAAAGGAGTGGAGCAGAATACAGGGTTGTATCAGCCATTACTTGTACCAGAGAAACCTTGGGAGGATATTACTATGGATTACATGGTTTGCCAAAGCGCATAGTTTTAGATCAGGACACTAAGTTTGTTAGATATTTCTATCGCACATTGTGGAAGAAGTTATAGATAGATTTGAAGTTGAGTTCATCACATCATCTGAAGATTGATGGACAGGTAAAGGTGGTGAATAGAAGTTTGGAAAATTTGATGAGATGTTTGGTTGGAGATAAGCCAAGAGGATGAGATTTGATTTTATCATAGGCAGAATTTGCATTCAATAATTCTGTCAACATGAGCACTGGTAAATCACCATTCCAGATTGTATATGGAAGTAGTCCTAGAAATGCATCTGAGTTGAGAAAGATAGATAAAGGAGAGATAAATAGTGCTGAAGCTGAAGATTTTGTAGAACACTTGAAGAACATCCATGAGGAAGTGAGGAAGCACATTACCAAGATGAATGCACGGTATAAGGCTAAGGCAGATGAGAAAAGAAGTCATAAGGAATTTCAGGTTGGAAATGAAGTCATGGTTCATTTGCAGAAGGAGAGATTTCCAGTTGGTACATATAACAAGCTAAAAATGAATAAGTTTGGGCCATGTAAGATACTAAAGAAGCATGATTCAAGAAATGCATATGAGGTAGAATTGCCTACTAAGCTGAATATTTCACCAGTATTTAACATTTCAGATCTGATAGAGTATCATGAAGGAGGTGTTGAAGATGCGATCATAGAAGCACAATGGATTATTCCAGTGACTACTTCAGCTACCAAGGAGATTGAGGATATACTGGATAGTCATGTTGGCAGAAGAACAAGGAACATGACATATGAAGAATATCTGGTCAAATGAAAAAGATGACCTGTTGGAGATTTATCATGGCTGACAAAGGAGGAGGTTAACCATCTTGGTTTTCCTCTTCACACTTGAGTTGTGACAAGGTCACTTCTCAAATTACCCTGAGTGTTTGATGCAAGATCATCCTAGGTGTAAGAGCAATCTTGCATCACCCAAAAATATTTCTGGTTTCTTTTCAATAAGGGCTATCTTGTGCAGAGCTGCTATTTTTGGAAAGTGACTATTTTTAGTAAGTTTTTCATTAGAGTGAAAAATGGTCTATTTCTTCCTTGGAGGTTCATTTTGGTCATATCAGCCTACCAGTAAAGTTTCATTGCCACATCAAGTCTAGTTTTGAAGATATTGAAAATTTTCATTATTTGCAGCAGGGTATAAAAACTTCAAACTCAATTTTGAAGGCTTTAGAGGCCCCTGATGAAGTCAAAAATTTGGCTAAGTAAAATTTTATTTATTAACATGTTGTAGAGCACTTCACACCCTTTCCGAAATGGGGTCATAGTAGTCAATCAGGTCAACGGGTGATGACTTATGGTCTCTGGAAGTTGGGCCACCTAAAATGGTGAAAAATGATTTTCCTTCAAAATTTCTGTTTGGGTTTCAAAAGTTGTTTTGAGCCGACTTTGATTTAATAAATTGTAAATAAAATAATTCTAAGTTTGGTCGGCCTTATTGGCTAAAATTCTGGAACCTTTCCAGGTGGTGGAAAATTGCCTATATAAGGAAGGCTGTAGTGTTGTCCTACGCAATTCAGAGCAGTTTAGAGTAGTTCTGGGTAGCAATTCGAGGCTTTGTCTCTTAGAATATTGTAAGGAAAATGCCCATGTGGCTTTGTATATTGTAATTCTAAAATTTGTAATTCCATATTTATGGAGACAATAAGAAGCCCATTTTCTATTTTTGCAAATCATTTTTATTTCTTTGTTTCTTTAATATGTTTGTGGTATTAAGGGGAGCACCCTTCATCAAGTGGTATCAGAGCGGGAGTTCCTGAGTGTGTAGATAGATCAACCATTAAGGAGGATCTGAATTTGGTTCGAATGAACAGTATTGAAGAGACATACCAGTTTGCCCTAAAAGTAGAGGAAAAGCTGAATGAGATGTTTGAGAGAAAACAAAATGGAAGAGGTCATGGTGGAAGATCTGGTGGATGGTCATATGGTGACCGAAATGAAGATCTGAAAAAGAAGGATGAGGCTAGTAGTAGTCAAAATCAGAGAGGAAACATTTCCAATCGTTTCCATGATCATAATAATAGAGATCAGAGAGGAAGAGGAAGAGGACAAGGATTAGGAAGAGGAGGCTTTCGTGGAACATGTTTTCACTATGGAGAAGAAGGTCACAAGGCATTTGAATGTCCTCAACTCCAAGAAAGGACAGATAGGTGGATTGAAGGCTAGGCCAAAGTTGCACATGTTGATGAAGATGCCATATCATCACATTCTAAAGATGTTGAAAGAGGAGAAACACTAATTAACAAAAGAGTCCTACTGAGTGGTGAGAATGACCCTGAGCAAAGAAGGAGCTTGTTTCGCACTAGATGCAAGTGTGAGGATAAATGTTATGATGTGATTATTGATAGTGGAAGCACTAACAATTTGGTGTTAGAAGAGATGGTGAAAAAGTTGAAGCTCAAAAGACAGAAACACCCACATCCATATCGGATTGCCTAGGTGCAGGATGACCACAAGGTCATGGTCAATGAAAAATGCCTATTGAAGTTCAAGATTGGTAGATACCATGATGAGGTACTATGTGATATCATATATATGGATGCATGTCATAAGTTGTTGGGTCATCAGATGGACCTGATTCCAGGAGAGCATAGTTTCAGATCGGGACACTAAGTTTGTTGGATATTTCTATCACACATTATGGAAGAAGTTGAAGACAAATTTAAAGTTTAGTTCATCACATCATCCACAAAATAATGGACAGACAGAGGTGGTGAATAGAAGTTTGGGCAATTTTCTTAGATGTTTGGTTGGAGATAAGCCAATAGGATGGGATTTGATTTTACCACAGGCAGAATTTGCATACAATAATTCTATCAACAGGAGCACTGGTAAATCACCATTCGAGATTGTATATGGAAGTAGTCATAGAAATGCATTCGAGTTCAGAAAGATAGATAAAGGAGAGATAAGTAGTGCTGAAGCTAAGGATTTTGCAGAACACTTGAAGAACATCCATGAGGAAGTGAGGAAGCACATTACCAAGATGAATGCGTAGTATAAGGCTAAGGCAGATGAGAAAAGAAGGCATAAGGAATTTCAAGTTGGAGATGAAGTCATGGTTCATTTGTGGAAGGAGAGATTTCTAGTCGGTACATATAACAAGTTGAAAATGAATAAGTTTGGGCCATGTAAGATACTGAAGAAGCATGATTTAGGAAATGCATATGAGGTAGAATTGCCTACTGAGCTGAATATTTCACCAGTATTTAACATTTCAAATCTGACAGAGTATCATGAAGGAGGTGTTGAAGATGCGATCACAGAAGCACAGTGGAGTATTCTACCCACTACTTCAGCTACTAAGGAAATTGAGGATATATTGGATAGTCGTGTTGGCAGAAGCATAAGAAACATGACATATGAATAATATCTGGTCAAATAGAAAGGATGACCCGTTGAAGATTCATCATGGCTGACAAAGGAGGAGGTTAATCATCTTGGTTTTCCTCTTCACACCTAAGTCATGACAGGGTCACTTCTCAAATTACCTCGGGTGTCTGATGCAGGAGCATCCTAGGTGTAAGAGAAATATTGCATCACCCAAAAATATTTTTGGTTTCTTTTCAATAAGGGCTATCTTGTGCAGAGCTGCTATTTTTGGAAAGTTACTATTTTTAGTAAGTTTTTCATTAGAACTCAGAATGGTCTATTTTCTTCCTTGGAGGTTCATTTTGGTCATATCAGCCTGCCAATAAAGTTTCATTGCCACATCAAGTTTAGTTTTGAAGATATTAAAATTTTTTGGTATTGGCAGTAGGGTACAGAAACTTCAAACTCAGTTTTAAAGGCTTTAGAAGCCCCAGATGAGGTCAAAACTTTGGTTGAATGATGATTGCTGATTCAAGCTTTTCAGAGCACTTCACACCCTTTCCGAAATGGGGTCATAATAGTCAATCAGGTCAATGGGTGATGACTTATGGTCTCCGGAAGTTGGGCCACCTAAAATGGCGAAAAATGATTTTCCTTCAAAATTTTTGTTTGGGTTTCAAAAGTTTTTTTGAGTCGACTCTGATGTAATAAATTGTAAAATAAAATAATTTTAAGTTTGGTTGGCGTTATTGGCTAAAATTATGGAACCTTCCCAGGCAGTGGAAAATTGCCTATATAAGGAACGCTGTAGTGTTGTCTTAGGCAATTCAGAGCAGTTCATAGTAGTTGTGGGTAACAATTCGAGGCTTTGTCTCTTAGAATATTGTAAGGAAAATGCCCATGTGGCTTTGAATATTGTAATTCTAAAATTTGTAATTCCACATTTGTGGAGACAATAAGAAGCCCATTTTCTGTTCTTGCAAATCATTTTTGTTTCTTTGTTTCTTTTATGTGTTTGTGGTATTTAGGGGAGTACCCTTCATTAAGAATGCATGATGACGTTAGCTATGGCATGTACTCTGGAAGGTGATCTATTTGGAAGCCGACTACAAAGATGTAGCGTGTATGATGGATGGTGAACTTGAATTAAGGATGTCAGTCCTTAATTATTGTAAAGTAATCATTGTAGACTTATTTTAGATACCGTGTGTAAATTAGCAAGGGTTTATGTAATTGTTTGTAATTAGGAAAGCCTTATGGGTCGACCTGTTTATAAGAATTGTAATAAGGTATAAATGAAAGGTCTTTTCTTTGGAAAAGACATGTATGAATAGAAGATGATATAGAGAGGTTGTAAAAGCTATGAGCTTGTGTTTGCTATATGTAGAGCAGAGGCTTATTGGTGGACTTCATTGGAACTGATAAAGCAAAGATAGTTGCTGCCAAACAGTTCAAAGATTGTGTATTTCTTTATATACACTTGTGTTGTGAATAGTGAGTTTTGAAGGTGGACTTAACCTTCTTTGGGAAGTGAGCCTTGGGCAGTGAGCCCTCCCTTTTTGTTCTTGACTCCTAATAGGATCTGTCCTCTAACAAGGACTATGTACTGTAATATTTCAATAAGCTCCTAATAGGGCTATATCTTCTAACAAGGATAACTACACTCTCAGTACATCATTTGTGGGTGCTAATTCCCACCGATGTTTTTACCTTTAACAGGGTTTCCCTGAGACCAAAATATTATGTTATTGTGTTAGCATTCATTGTGTTCATTTGATCTGATATTGTTGCTGCTTAAAGTTTAAAGTTTAATAATCTATTATACAACTGATTCACCCCCCCTCTCAATTGTATTGTAGACTGTTATTCCTAACATTTTGCTCATGGTGTCTCATTATCATGATCATCATAAAATATATGAACCATAGATGTTCACCAAACTGATTATCCCTATAGCACAAGAAATGCTTCACAAATTCATGTAGATGGATATGCCTCATTCATGGTTCTATCCAATCGCATATATCATTAATAAATAGTTTTGGAAATTCTATATCAAGTAACCCTATCATTACATATACTCATTGATTGGAGATGTACCAATAGCTAGCCAATCAATCAGTGTGGTTGGATCTACATCATTGTTATTAACCGATGCATGAATTAATTCCATTTTTCTTTGGACATTAGGTGGTTTCGAAGAAATTGATGTACTGTGCTCAATTCTATTAGCTTCATCAATATCCATAACTAGACCCACAAATGTGATTTAATTTGTATTTGAATCAAATTCCATCTACACAATCTTCAACCTATTGAAAATGTTTTCATCAAAATTCCTTGGTAGCATTTTCATCTATTCTAACATCTAATCAAATTTCACCATCCTCTATTTTGTATTTGAGCACTTTATAGACACAATCCCTATGGATTGTAAAATTATAATTTGTGTCATGTTGATCCCTTCTTCAAACAATAATAATAGTAAAATGCTTTGTTGTAAGTGGCAATATTTAAAAAAATATTTATATACATTTTGGGGAAAACTTATGGTGTTCCCTTTTTACTTATATTGACCGTATGTTGCATGTGTAACTTTCACTATTTGGGTAACACGTGCAATGAACATTTCCTCTACTTGAGTTAATTTTGAAAGCCCATCTTCTTATGGTCTAGGATCCATATTATTTGAAGATGAAAACTTATGAATTTCTCTTTGTTGTCAACATTTGTTGCATATAGGACATTTAGAGCTTCAAGCTACTTTTATTTGAAGATAATATTCTTTAAAAATCTAACACATTTTTGGAGTTCTAAATCTATCTAGTTGATCTTTAAGCTACATTTGGAATCTTTTAAGTTTAGACTAAAGTGAACTATTTGTGTTTGGAATGTTTTCTACACTACCTTAAACACTTGCATTCATCTTTAATCAATTTTGATGTTATCATTATTTTTGGTACATGATCTATTGACATTGAATTTTTATTTTTAAGTTTCAACTTAATATTTCTATTAAATGGATAATTGCATCTTTGACTTGATTGGGGATTAACCTCTTGCCTTGTGTTTCAAAAAGAGAGGCTTTTTTAGTTGTCCTTTGACAAAAATTTCTATGCACATTTGGTTCCTCTCTTGTTTCAACTTCCAAATATTGTAGTGTTACATCTTCACTTCATTAATCTAGCATATTATTGTCTATTAGCTTCATTGCATATTAATCTTTGTTCTTGTAGTTGAGCATCTATCATTTTTTCTCTTTGTCATCTACGATACTCTCTTTGATATTGTCTTATTTACTCCTCTGATTCAAAATTTCATCTTGGTCACACCATAGCTGCTATCGAAGAAATTTAAAGTTAACAAAATAAATAGATTTTTTTCCTTTTATTATCTAAGTTTTTATGATCATCAAGGTCCCTTAAAGGTAAAGATGAGAGCATACAATGGTGGATAAAAGGTTAATAATTATAATGTTTTATAATATAGCTAATCATAGAACAACATAGCATGTGATAAAAACTTACAAAAAATGCAACAATAAATTTTTACAAGCGAGGGTTATGACAAGAGATTTGAAATGCCTTACCGACTTCTAAACATACTGCAAAATCATCACATATAACAAAAGTATGATGCCAACCATCCCTTGCAATAAATCGAGATGACATTTGAAATTATTAGAATAAAAAGAAAATCTCTAAAGTACAACAAGGATCTCATCCAACACTTCAAAAGACAAAAAAAAAGAAAGGAAAAAAGGAAAAAAGAAGGAAGGATATAACTAAAGAGCACTCAATTCACACTTGCAAGAGTACAACTATCAAATAATCCTAGGAATGTGAATAATTCAAAGCTGCCGTTAAATGAGATTCTTGAAATACTGAAAATGAAATTAGGAAGGCTATTGGGGAGGGAATATTAGTCCCAAATTCCGTAAGAATCCTATTCCCGTCTCAAGTCTCAAGTGCTCATGGTTTTCTTGTCAAATTCTTTTGATATATTGTAAAATATATCTATTAGAGAACTTTATCTCTTTACTTGTCCATGAGGAATTTGTAGAAGGTTTTGTGGCCCAAGTTCTTGACCAAAAAGCCCCAATACAAAAAATTGTATGACCTAAAAAAATGCTCCGATGTCTGAAAATCATAGAATGTTTGGGAAGGAAATGTGCATTTTGGAGGATAACTTGCCTCCTGTCATGGTGAACAAAGTAAAGAGTGTTTACTTTTCCATGCATCGCCTCATTGCATATAGGCCTTTGCCCCGTATTCAACTGCAACCTCAACG
The DNA here is from genome assembly GCA_027943335.1 of Chamaecyparis obtusa. Lineage (NCBI taxonomy): Eukaryota > Viridiplantae > Streptophyta > Pinopsida > Cupressales > Cupressaceae > Chamaecyparis > Chamaecyparis obtusa. Next base: position 252,776 of record BSBK01006417.1, read on the forward strand.
TGGAGAAAATCACTTCGCAGGAGAACAAGACCAGGTTGGCCTTTCTCAACATGTTTAAATGTTTTCAGGGTATGCTAATTGTATTTGGTTTAAATGTTTTTTTGGGTTCTCTTTGCCCTTTTTCAAATCTGGGTATTCTATGTAATTATCTAATTAAATTAATACAAGTACAGCATCAGCGTTTTGTCTTAAAATAATAATAATATATCAATCATCTTATTAATAGTCAGATTGAATCTAACATGGTAATTGTGATAACCATAATCTAGTATAATCACTATAGTAAAATAAACAAAGAAGGAAATAAAATCTAGAGCCACAAAAATTGTATTACTATTTTGAAATAAAATCTAGAGCCACAAAAATTGTATTACTATTTTGAAGTAAAATAACAATTCACTTTAACTTAAACAAATATACATAACTATTAAGAACAAAGTATAATGCTAATAAAAAGTAATTTATAAAAATAAAATAATGAATCTTAAATATAATTTTAAAACAAAAAATCAATAACTGTGCAATAAAAATGTAACAAATGTATGTCGATGCTTTCTTCATAAGATAGAGAATTTACAAAGTTAAAATCTTATTGACAACTAAATAAAAGAAATAAAAACTAATCTAAATTTATTGAAGAAAATAGTTTACATTAAAAATTAATGACCAACATAAAGAAAAGCTAAAGGTCCATAAATTTGAAAGAGTTCTCCCACTTGTCTTGTTTCATAATAAACTTTGCATTTGTATTAAAAATATATTAAAAAAATATTCATGTTTAATCTAACATAGTAATTGTGATAGCTAAATCATAATCTAGTGTAATCATAGTAGTAAAATAAATAAATAAAGAAATGAAATCTAGAAAGACAAATATTGTATTACTATTTCAAAGTAAAATAACTATTCACTTTCACCTAAATAAAGATACATAACTATTCAAAACAAAACATAATACTAATAAAAAGTAATTTATAAAAATAAAATAGTCATTTTAAATCTAATTTCAAAACAAAAAATCAATAACTATCTATTAATATGTACCAAATGTATGTCTATAATTTCTTCATAAGATAAAGAATTTTGAAAATAAAAAACTTATTCACAATTAAATATAAGAAAGAAAAACTAATCTAAATTTATCTAAAAAATATTTTACATAAAAATTTAATAACCAACATAAAAAATGCTATAATCTTATAAATTTGAAATTTTAATCAAATTCTATTCTCTAAATTTAGAATTTCAGTCTAAAAATATCATAATTTACAGGATACTTTGTATAAAAAAATTAATACAAGAAAACTAAATTTATCAAAATGATAGAAAATGATTTAAAAAAACAACACAGAGAAACATAGAAAAGTAACAATGAGATAGAAACAATGTGAAAAATACACGAGTAATTACTTATAAAATTGGGAAGAATTAATAGCGGTAAAGTACTTCAAGATTAGTAAGGCACCTTCACAGATGTATATTGTATTTAAATAAGGCAATATTTTTAAAAACATAAAAAAATCCACAATATATAAATGCATGGGGTAAATGAATATAACTAAAAGAACACATTGGCAGACATACTTGAGTGTTATTTTATAGATACTATAGTTTCAGTTGTAAGTTTGGCAGTAAATATTTTTTGAAAATTGGCATAAATTTTATTCAAAAAGAAAAGTCAGAATGATTTGGTAATATGACTTTCATTATTAACTTTAGTCTTTTGTTGATTATATTTGGACTTCTAAAAGATCATAATATATTCAAATTTAATGTTAATTTAAGATGAAGTTCAAAAATATGATTCACACAATAAAGAAAATGCATTTTTACATAAAACTTAAATCATATTAAGGATTGAAGAGCTAAAATTGTTGATTGAACCACTATTAAAAATTTCTTTGGGAAGAACCTTAAAAATATATTTTTTCTATTGAATGCAAATTATCAATATATACAAATTGAAATTGTTGAAATTATAAACACAAAAAAGTCCTAATCTAAAATTTTCTCTAGATACTATATTACAACTATCTTGGTAGATATGTACCTACTAAATGATAAAAGATGTAGAAACTATTTTAACTAAATAATTGCAACCATTAGAATATATCACTATTATAGTTTCAAATATAAAATCTAAAGAAAAAATAATATTTTTTATTTTTAATAAAAGATTTTAAAATGCACTGAAGACACATTTCCAACTTTTGGTGAAAATATATACACAAAAATCCCTTAAAAATGGGGGATTTTCTCTAGATGTTATATGTAGTTGATTCAAACATTGCATTGTGTATTCACGCATGATATAAATATACGATTTTTCATTAAAGGCAAATCAGTTCTTAGAATCATCATTGTGCTCTAAACTATATGAAGCCTTCATTCCTTTCAAAAGCTCATTCTAGTATTCGCTACCATACACCTGACATTTTCAATATAACATTGTCACCTTAAATTAACAGTGACATGGGCATTGTTAGTTACTTTTAGGAGGAGTTGTTTCCAATATAAATGGAAAGCTGTGATGTGCAACAAGTCTGTATCAGAAACAGGATTTTCACAAGATATGTATACAGAAAATACTATTATTGTCTACTAAAAATAATAAACGATAACAAAACTTCAAGGACAAATAGAAGACTAACTTGCCTTCAAACCAAGATTGGATTGTCCAGTTCTAAATTTTTCTGTAACACACTATAATAAATTACCAGTTGTTGAGGAATACGATCTCAGAGGTTTGTTACCCCCTCTTTCTTCCTTCCCATCGAAAAGATATTAGGTGTAGTCCATGTTCATTTTTGGAGCACATATAGAAAATGAACATGGACTATGAACATGAACATGGACTATAATTTGCATTCAAAGGAAAAAATGAACATGGACTATCATGGTTATTTTCCAGTCTATGTTCATCTTACGAGCCCATACATATTATGATTTAAGATACATGCTACACTCTGTATTTTTTTTTATATCGGTGCACATTCAGTTAGAAAATAATAAGAACTGGATAATGAACTTAATCAAATGTATATGTGTAAATTCTCAATACACTATTATATTAAGATATTTGCAAATTTGACATCAAAACTAAATGAGAAATGAAGCCAGCATACATAAAAATAAATATAAATAGTAAACCTCTATGCTTATGTAGAACATAATTGGAAGATAAAATAAGTATTTGGTTTATTTATAGTACTAAAAATGCATGCAAATTTCTTAAATAATCAACACTAATTAATTAATTATTATAAAATTGGAAAAAATGAGCTTAGTATTTGAATCAAAAGGTGACCTATTTAGCTTCATAATCATATGAACTGTAAAAAAGTGAAGAGGATCTAGATTTTTAACTATTGAGATTGGGAATAAGAAATATCAAATAAGTGATCACCCTTCAATTAGGATATTGCTGCAAAAATTGTAGATCAATTATGTCAACCTAGAACTCTTTTAATGCACCAATTGAAATGTGTGTATACTAATGCTATTTGAATTGTGTGCTTGAATACTAAATTTCCTGATTTCTTAAAATGAATAATATTAAATCTTTCAAATACATAGACATGAAATTTATCATTTAAATTTATACTCAATCAAAAAAAAGTTTGAAGATGGTCAAAATCTTCAATTAAAATCTAAAATGTGGTGAGATGAGTCTACAATTGAAAGGATGACTCTATGACTACAAACTTATATAGAAATACAAATTAAAACAAATCAAAATAAATAATATAAATATGAAAATAAATACATATAATAACAATAAACAAATGAATTATATAAATATGAAAAAAAAATGATAACCTATCCATATTATTGTACTTATCTATATGATTGTTCTTTTCTATGTATACATTGTAAATATATTTCTCTTAAATAAACATATAAATAAATAAAACACAATATAAATATATAAGTTTCTATCATTACCCTGTAAACTATAACTAAAACAAAATACTATTGTTTGCAAACATCCAAATTAAAGCATAGCAAATCATTTATTTATTTATTTGGGGAAAGTCCGCTAGAGAGTCAAGTGTTTTGACTGTTGCAGGGTTAAACATAAGGTAGGTGATATGATAGAATGAGAGGTAGAGGTAGGTCTCCCTCTCAACCGTAAACACAGCAATATCCAAATCCAGTGCCGCATGTTCCTTTTGCGCAGCATTGAGCGAGTTCAGAGCCTTGGTTGAATGCGCTACATTGATTATCCAGGGTACACTTCCCAGTAGTGCACAGATCACCCTGTCCTTCTGCTATGCCCACCGCCATTGCTATTGCTATTGCTATCATCAACATTACGCACACCAATTTCTTTCCCATCCTCTCTCCTTTTACTCAACAAAACATCTTCTCTGCCTCGTCCAATCCTGTCCAATTTATAGAAGGGAATCATAAGGCCTTTGCCGGCTGTTTGGACTGGTTTGATCCCTCGGTTTCTGCTCCATTATCTGTATTTCTCTACTATCGATCCAGCCAAGCGCCCTAAAAGTTTTTTCTGACTGCTCAATGTTAATATCTCAGTTTCTACGCCACTGTGTACATCATTACTCATCCAGCCATCTACGCTATAGTAATTTCAAATGGTGGGCAACCCGGTATTTATGAATATACTCTTAGTAGTCATTCTTCGGCCTTCGCCTGCATCTCTTTGGACTGCTCAATTTAATCTGGCCAACTGTGCCACATATGTAGATTTATTCAAGATATCTGCAATTTAAAATAGCGAACTCGACTCGAAATTACAAAAGAGGGATGTCTTATATATATACATACTTGCTACTGCTATACGGTTTTCGGCAACGATCCTTTGAATTGACGTCTCATCACCTGTTTGTATGTGATTTTTTTAACCTAAAACAAATACTATAAACGTAAACTAAAGTTGTGGGAAACCAATATCATTTCTAAAACAAGAGCTGTGTTACAGCAGGAGTCCAGCCTAATAGTAAAAAAATAAATATTGTTTGAATAGATAGAACAAACATTAACATAAGTAAATGATTGTAAATAATTATGAGAAAAAAATTAAAATAAAGTAATATAAACTAATAATTATTAAAGAATAAATAAATTTATTTTAAAAATCTGATAAATTAATTTTATAAGTTTTAAAATAAAATTTAATTCTTTTATTAGAAAAAATTAGAGGAAAGTATTGTTTGAACAGTTCATATGTAAAAAGAGTTATACTGATATTTTAATCACTTTATAATTACAATTTTATATAAGATATTAATTTAATTTTATAAATTTTAATTTAAAACTATAGTACATTAAAAATAATTATTAAATTATATATTTTAAGTTAGTTGATGTAAAAAATGAATTTAAAAAATTAAAATATAAATATGAAAACATTACTATTCATTAAAATAATAAAAGAAATTGTTTCTTGTACAATTAAAAATTAAAAATTTAGAAATATAAAAATACAAACTATTAAAATATAAGTAGGAGATATTTGGCCAACAAGTCAAATAATTTAAACATATCACAATAATTTTTTTTTTTAAAACTACGAATCTATTTTTCATTTAATATTATACTTTATACTTATTTATATAAAGCTAATTGAATCTACTAATTTTCATGGGAACTTTTTTCATTATTATATTTTAAAAATCTTAATATTTGGATTAAGGTTGTGAATAAGGTTTAGGTTTTAGGGTTACAATCATGATTAGTAATAAGTTACGATTCTAAGTAGAGTTAGTTAAGGTTAGGATTGTGGTTAGTTTATGGTTAAAGTTAGGGTTTTTATTAGAGTTAGAATAATATTTAGTTTATGTCATTATTAGGGTTAGGGTTATTTTTATAGTGTGTGTTGTGCCTTTTTTAAGTTTTATGTTTAGAGTTAGTGCCTTAGTATATTTAAATCTTTTTGTATGGTAGGAATATGCTTAAATGAACATATTTTTTTTCACTTATTTAAGAAATTTAATAAAATAGTAATTCATTTTTTTATGCTTCTTTATTTATTTTATAAGTGAATTATGTTTTTTATATTATTTTTTAAAATATTTTTAAAATTCTAAATTTTATTATGAAATGAGATATATTTTATTGTTTTAATGACAATTCATATATAGAAATAGTTGTTGAATTGTAGAAAATAAATTTAAAAAATTAAAATATAAACATGAAAACATTACTATTCATTAAAACAGATAAAAAAATAGTTCCATTTACAATTAAAAAATATTTAGAAATATAAAAATTAAAACTATTTTAATATAAATAGGAAATATTTTCAAACTATTATATTTTTTATCAATAAACTATTATGTTGAAATTATTATAATTTTTACAACATATAAAAATAAATTAGATAAATTGTGCATATATATATATATATCTTTACACCTTATTTTATTTATAAAATAATTTAATTTAATTTTATAATGCATAAATTTAGGAATATGGGCTAAATAGCAAATTAAGCAAATTAAACAGTAAAAAAGTGTAGCAAATTAAACAGTAAAATATATGAGTAGTTTGAAAAACAAAACTAAGTGTCCTCCGTGATAATATATAAGTTTTAGTCCTGACAAATGATTTAACATTTATCACACATTCGTGCTTAGTACTGACAATGAGGAGACATGTCTGTGTCTATGGATATGGATGGTATTCTGCAAAAAAAGATAATGTTACGAGGGGAAATTTGTCAGCTCCATAGCCAGCACCCTAAGATTCCTAAATTTATGCATTATAAAATGAAATGAAATTATTTAACTTTAATAATTACAATTTTTTTGTAATTTTCAGAATGAAAAATTAATTAAACCCCCAGTAAAAATAGGATCAACCAATAAGAAAAAAGAAATACTTTTCAAGAAATTCAAAATAAAAAACAAGGCACTTCAAACATTGGAAATCATGTTTAATATTTTGCAAAGGCACAGTTTTTAAGGCAAACTAATAGCATAAAATCACTTGAAAACATAAGTCTCAGCCTATAAATAGGCTGGACTAATAATGTTTTGCATATATCTAAATAAATGTTAGGTATGGGGCTTATATTGTGAGTATTAATTAATCATCGTCATTAGTGTTCAATTTAGACTTCAATGACCAATAAATACATTCATTAAGAAAGTTCTTAGAAATGTTCATACAACTCGGTTGGATGAAAACCTACGAGAGGTTCTTAAGAAAGTTCTTTGAGATAGTGATCAAAGTGTTAATCTAGGATTCACTCCTCCTGTCACTAGTGTGGAACCTTCTTTCTTTCCTTTACCTAGCATTCCTACTTATACTCATCCTTTAGTGACTACATCTATTTCATCTCTTCCTATGAGTGCTCCACTAGTGTCTCTACCTACCTCACAACCTTCTTATCATAGTGTTCCTTTTACCTATTCCAACCCTCTTCCAACTGTGGTTCCAAGTGTTCCACCGGTTGTGTCTTCTATTTCCTGTCGCTTCTTACACTTTCCCTAATGTTTCTAATGTTTCTATGCCTCCTATTTCTTCTAATGATTCCACAATCATTAGTCTGGCTCAAACAATGTCCTCTTTACAACAATAAAAACTTACATCCTTAACTCAATCCAAGTTTAGTATTCCTACATGTGACATGGGTATTCCTTTATCCCTAGACATTATTCGTGCTCCTGTTCCTCAGAAAGATTGAATCTAACATGATAATTGTGATAACTAACACCATAATCTAGTATAATCACTATAGTAAAATAAACAAAGAAATAAAAAAAATCTAGAGCCACAAAAGTTGTATTACTATTTTAAAGTAAAATAACAATTCACTTTAACTTAAACAAATATACATTACTATTAAGAACAAAGCATAATGCTAATAAAAAGTAATTTATAAAAATTAAATAATGAATCTTAAATATAATTTTCAAACAAAAAATCAATAACTGTCCAATAAAAATGTAACAAATGTATGTCCATGCTTTCTTCATAAGATAGAGAATTTACAAAGTTAAAATCTTATTGACAACTAAATATAAGAAATGAAAATCAATCTAAATTTATGAAGAAAATAGTTTACATAAAAAATTAATGACCAACATAAAGAAAAGCTAAAGCCCTATAAATTTGAAAGAGTTTTATCACTTGTCTTGTTTCATAATAAACTTTGCATTTGTATTAACAATATTGAAAAAAAAATATTCATGTTTAATCTAGCATAGTAATTGTGATAACGAAATCATAATCTAGTGTAATCATAGAAGTAAAATAAATAAATAAAGAAATAAAATCTAGAATGACAATTATTGTATTACTATTTCAAAGTAAAATAACTACTCACTTTAACCTAAACAAATATACACAACTATTCAAAACAAAACATAATGCTAATAAAAAGCAATTTATAAAAATAAAATAATGATCTTAAATCTAATTTAAAAACAAAAAATCAATAACTATGTACTAAAAATGTACCAAATGTATGTCATATAAGATGGATAATTATTAAAATAAAAATCTTGTTTGCAAATAACTAAAAGAAAGAAAATCTAATCTAAATTTATCTAAGAAAATATTTTACAAAAAAAATTAATGACCAACTTTAAAAAAATGTTATAATCTTATAAATTTGAAATTCTAATTCAAATTCTATTCTCTAAATTTTGAATTTCAGTCTTAAAAAATATAATTTATAGAATACTTTAATTAAAAAAATTTAATACAAGAAAACTAAATTTATCAAAATCATAGAAAATGATTTAAAACAAGATTGGCGAGTAGTTAAGTTCCTGCCTAAAAGTGATAGATCTCTTTAAGTTTATATAGAATCTGAAAGTTTAAAATAATTGACCTTAGAAATGCGAGTTTGCTTTTTAAAAATAAAATAAGAAATTAACTAGATTTACAAAAAGTTAGATAATATGTTTGTTGCGTATAATCAAAATATTTAAAATTAACAAATATTAATATATTTTGAAAACAAAGTTAAATTTAAAATTTAAATAATCTCACAATAGTTAATGTATGCTTCTTACTTCTATAATAAACATAATACTAATAATACAATATGGCTAAAAAAGTGGAAATAAAACTATTCACATTTTCATTTAATCACTAGTTAACACTAAAAATCAAAAAGTACTGGCAAGTAGTAACAAGTGCCACGTAGTGGCTAGTACTTGCCGATAATATAATATAATATGGTAATAAAAGTAATAAATATAAAGAATGATAATAATTATTTTAATTACAAAATTTTTTTTAATTATAAATTTAAAACTAACCTATAGTTTAAAAATAGAAATTTGGTTAGTAAATAAATTAATTCTAAAATATTAATTTAAGAATAAGGAATAATTTTAATAATATTTTATATAGTTCATATAACTTATGTCAAATCGTATTATTTAGTATTTTAAAATATAACTTATAATTATTTATTATAAATAATAGATATTATTATCACTAATTCATAAGTTAATTAATATAAAATATATAATGAAAAAATTAAGTTTATTAACATTTAGATTATAATTATAATTTATGTTATATAATCTAAATATATAACATCTAATTATAATACATATAACAAATTTTATTTTTCAATTTAATATACATTAGTTAATAAATAATCTATTGTAATAGAGGTAGTGCTTCCACAAAATCCGTGTATAAGAGGCTAAATTTTTAAGCCAATAGAAGAGCTCTAAATTAATTTTGTTGAATTATAAAAAAAAAATGTGCAAGTATACTATACAAATTATTAATTTTGTAACAAATTTGATAAAAATAATAATTTTAATTGGTAGAAATGTGATTTTTAATGGAATAAATCCAAAAACGGATGCAATAGTACTTGCCTAGCCTATCGGCAAGTACTAATAATAGAACATCTTTTTACTTTAATCTTAATCACTGGTTAGATTTTCATCATTGCCTATAATTCTATAATCTACCTCAGAATTAACAACATAGAAAACATTAAAAAGTAACCATAAGATAGAAAACATTGAAAAGTAACCATAAGATAGAAACAATGTGAAAAAATTACTCTTTCTTTTTCCTCTTATACCCTTAACGTTTTGTACTCTAAATATTTGTATTTAATTCAAGTAACATACAATTCTATTTAGTAACATCAATGAAGCTTTATTTTCACTGTGCGTGCATTATTTTATAGAAAATAAATCCACAATACATAAATACATGCGATAAATGAAGGCATTGGCAGACATACTTCAGTGCTATTTTATAGATACTATAGTTTCAGTTGTAGTTTTGGTAGTAATTATTTTTTAAAAATGGTACAAATTTTATTTAAAAAGAAAAGTTCGAATGATCTAGCAATATGACTGTCACTGTTAATTTTTGTTTTTTTTAATTATATTTGGACTTTCAAAAGATCATAATATATTCAAATGTAATGTTAATTTAAAGCTAAGTTCACAAATATGACATACAAAAAGGAAAATACATTTTTACACTTTATCAAATAAAAGATAAAGGTCACAGTACAAACATGAAGATTAAATCTTTTTGAGAGAATACTTTGAAAAATATTTATAAAGTTTATTCTAAAAATACTTAAATCATACTAGAGATTGAAGGACTAAAATTATTCTTTGAACTGTTATTAAAAATTTATTTAGGAAGAACCTTAAAAATATAATTGTTAAAATTATAAACACATAAAAATCTTAGGAATAGGGAATTTTCTTGATACTATATTACAATTATCTTGGTAGATATGTGCTAAATGATAAAACATGTAGAAACCATTTTAACTAAATAATTGCAACCATTAGAATATATCACTATCATAGTTTCAAATATAAAATCTAAAGAAGAAATAATATTTTTTATTTTTTATAAAAGATTTTAAAATGCAGTGAAGACAAATTAACTCCCAATTTTGGTCATAATACAAACACAAAAAAAACCCTTGAAAATGGGGGATTTTCTCTAGATGTTATATGTAGTTGATTCAAACAGTTCATAGTGTATTTACGCATGATATAAATGTAATGGTTGGCATATTAATTTAAGACCTGAAATGAAGCAATGTTTTGCGATTTTTCATTAAAGGCAAATCAGTTTGTAAAATCATTATTGTGCTCTAAACTATATGAAGCTTTCATTCCTTTCAAACACTCATTCTATTCGCTACCATACACCTGACATTTTCAATATAACATTGTCTCCTTAAATTAACAGTGATATGGGCATTTTTACTTAATTTTAGTAGTTGTTACCAATAGAGATGGAAAGCTGTGACGTGCAACAAATCTGTATCAGAAACAGGATTTTCACAAGATATGTACTATTTTTGTCTACTAAAACTAATAAACGATAACAAAATTTTAAGGAGGACAAATAGAAGACTAACTTGCCTTTAAACTAACATTGGATAGTCTAAAACCAAAATTGGATTGTCTAGTTCTAATTTTTTCTTTAACACACTATAATCAACTCCAGCTGTTGAGGAAAACGGTCTCGGAAGTTTGTGCCCCCCTTTTTCTTCCTTCCCATCGAAAAGATATTAGGTGACTCCATTTTCATTTTTTGAGCCCATATAAAAAATGAACATGGACTATGAACATGAACATGGACTATAATTTGCATTCAAGGAAAAAATGAACATGGACTATCATGGTTATTTTCCAGTCTATGTTCATCTTACGAGCCTATACATATTATGATTTAAGATACATGTTTTATTGTGTTTTTTTTATATTGGTGCACATTAAGCTAGAAATAATAATAACTGGATAATGAATCAAATCCAATGTATGTGTAAATTGTCAACACACTATCATATTAACATATTTGCAAATTTGACAACAAAATTAAATGAGAAATGAAAGCAGCATATATAAAAATAAATATAAATATAAATAGTAAATCTTTATGCTTATGTAGAACACAATTGGAATAAAATACGTATTTTATTTATTTATAGTAATAAAAATGCATGCAAATCTCTTAAATAATCAACATTAATTAATTAATTATTACAAAATTAGAAAAGTTGAGTTCTGTATTTGATTCAAAAGGCGACCTATTTTAGCTTGATAATCATATGAACAAAAAAATGAAGATGATCTAGATTTTTAACCATTGAGATTAGGAATAAGAAATATCAAATAAGTGATCACTTCCAATTAGGATATTCATGCAAATATTGTAGATCAATTATGTCAACCTAGAACTCTTTTAATGTACCAATTGAAGTGTGTTTATCCTAATGTTATTTGAATTGTGTGCTTGAATACTAAATTTCCCGATTTCTTAAAATGAATAATATTAAATCTTTCAAATACATGAGCATGACATTTATCATTTAAATTTATACTCAATCAAACAAAAAATTTGAAGATGGTCAAAATCTTCAATTAAAATCTAAAATGTAGTGAGATGAGTCTACAATTGAAAGTATGACTCTATGACTACAAACTTATATAGAAATACAAATTAGAACAAATCAAAATAAATAATATAAATATGAAAACAAATACACATATAATAACAATAAACAAATGAATTATATAAATATGCAAAAAAAAATGATAACTTTTCCTTATTATTGTACTTATTTATATGATTGTTCTTTTCTATGTATACATTGTAAATATATATCTCTTAAATAAACATACAAATAAATAAAACACAATATAAATATATAAGTTTTTATCAATACCATGTAAAATATGACTCAAGCAAAATACTATTGTTTGCAAACATCCAAATTAAAGCATAGCAAATCATTTATTTATTTATTTGCGGAAAGTCCGCTAGAGAGTCAAGTGTTTTGAGTGTTGCAGGGTTAAACATAAGGTAGGTGATATGATAGAATGAGAGGGAAGCCTCCCTCTCAACCGTAAACACAGCAATATCCAAATCCAGTGCCGCATGTTCCTTTTGCACAGCATTGAGCGAGTTCAGAGCCTTGGTTGAATGCGCTGCATTGATTATCCAGAGTGCACTTCCCAGTAGTGCACAGATCACCCTGCCCTTCTGCTATGCCCACCGCCATTGCTATTGCTATCATCAACACTACGCACACCAATTTCTTTCCCATCCTCTCTCCTTTTACTCAACAAAACATCTTCTCTGCCTCATCCAATCCTATCCAATTTATAGAAGGGAATCTGAAGGCCTTTGCCGGCAGTTTGGACTGCTTTGATCCCTCTGTTTCTTCTCCATTATCTGTATTTCTCTACTATCGATCGAGCCAAGCACCCTAAAAGTTTTTTCGGACTGCTCAATGTTAATATCTCAGTTTCTACGCCACTGTGTACATCGTTACTCATCCAGCCATCTACGCTATAGTAATTTCAAACGGTGGGCAACCCGGTATTTATGAATATACTCTTAGTAGTCATTCTTCGGCCTTCGCCTGCATCTCTTTGGACTGCTCAATTTAATCTGGCCAACTGTGCCACATATGGAGATTTATTCAAGATATCTGCAATTTAAAATAACGAACTCGACTCGAAATTACAAAAGATGAATGTCTTATATATACATACATGCTAATGCTATACGGTTTTGACAACGATCCTTTGAATTGAAGTCTCATCACTCGTTTGTATGTGATTTTTTTTAACCTAAAACGAGTATTATAAATGTAAACTAAAGTTGTGGGAAACCAATATCATTTCTAAAATAATGTTTCGCATATATCTAAATAAATTTTAGGTGTGGGTCTTATATTGCGAGCATTAATTAATCATCTTCATTAGTGTTCAATCTAGACTTCAATGACTCAAAAATACATACATTTTAAATTATATGTGTTTTGTGTTTCTAGTTAATTACGTTTATTTCATCCTTAATTGAACTTATATATTTAGTGTTATTTGGTTAAGATCAATGACCCATAAATACATATATTTTAAATTATGTGTTTTGTGTTTCTAGTTAATTACATTAATTTCATCCTTAATTGAACCTATATGTTTAGTCTTATTTGGTTCAAGATCAGTGTACAAATTATATGTACTATGCATTGATTCTTGTTAGCTCTTTTTATTATATATGTGTGGGCATGAATGTGTATTTAAGTGTGTATATATTTATTTGAACACATCATAAAATAATCATATATACCTCATTTGTTTCTATTTTTTAATGTGGAAATTAACATAGTAATGTCATTGCTTATTTACTTTTATTTTCGTATCAAGTAGATATGTCTTAATACATGTACATGATAAAAAAACACTTAATATTCATCTTATAATTATACACTCTAATTTGGCTTCTTTTCTAATCCAACGAGTTAATGATTCTAAGAATTTCCTTGGAAGTGTAAATTTTTCTTACCCTTAAATCAAATTTAAATATTCAATTGTATTCATATGAAGCCCTTTTCATTTTCCCACTTCAATTTGTGTAAACAAAAAAAAATTTATTTGTCATGTGTGAAGACATTTATCACATCCATTATAATAATGTAATTAAGTACTCATCTTACTATCCAAAAGCATCAAAAGTTCAACCAATAGTGAGAAACATGGATTTTGTAAACTATAAAGTGTAACAAATTTATGTCTTAAGCATTTCTTTTTCTTTTTTCTTTTCTTTTCTCTTTTGTACACTCTTAAGGGATTGAACAAGTTAGAGGGTCCATGTACAACTTGGTTGGATGAAAACTTACTAGAGATAAATTCATAAACAACACCAATGCCATAGATGATATAAGTAGAGAAGAAAAGTATCAATCCAGTAAGATAGAAATTATCTTAATACAAGAACAAGTTATTCAAAGAAGGAATGTGTTTGTAATTCTACCCTAACCCATGAATCTATCTCCTAATAGAGTATAAAACAAATACAAAAAGAAAGGCTATTATCAATATAACATATCACATATTTTGAAGATCAAATCAGCATATCCAAAACTCATTGTGGTGAAACCACAATAGTGGGTTACACATTTTTGGAGGAAGGAATTCCTCCAAAATGCATCAAACCCAAAAATCCCATCAGATAGTTTTGATAGAAAATCCCTAAAAATTTTGATCAAAAGTTTAATACTTTCAAACAAAAGTACTAATTTTGAGTACTTTTGATCAAAAGTAACTAAACTAAAGTATGTGAGTTAATCTTTTAACCATGCCAAAGTTGGAAAGTACTTTTGATTGAAACCTATTAGTTTTGATCAAAAGTACTTTCTATCAAAACCTCTTGATTAAGCTCATTTTGAAAAGGCCAAGAAATTTTTGAATATTTCATGGTGTCAGGGCTCAATTAGAGGGCTCAAATGGAATAGTAAAGACAAGCCCATTTGAATGATACAAGTACTCATAACAAGCTTTTTAATGGTTATAAATTTGATAAATTTTGAGTTTATTATGGACATGTTTTTTGACATCAATCAAATGTTGGTTTCTTACCAAAAATAATCCTCTATGTTCGACATTCATATAAAAATAGTAAACAAGAGAATTTTTTTATAAAAATAACAGTGCCTTTGTTATTGAAGTCTTCTTTCTATCAAAAAAAATTTAAAATGGACAAATACACGACAAGTTACAAGTTATGAAAAGAATGGATATCAAAATTATGGTTAAGTCAACTTCAAATGTTAATTAAATCTTAAATACTAATAATCAAGTCATGAAACTTATTCTGGGCACTAGATATGGATGTTAAAAAACTAAATTCGCAAGAATCAAATTTATCAATTTTTGAAAAAAATTATGCTTTACGAAAAGACTGCCACTCTTTTAAAATGATATTTTTAGCAACATACCATTTTTTGTGGGTGAAAGAAAAATTGATTCAAATCAATTCCATAAAAATCATAAAAAATATATTTAGAATCTAGACAGAAATTTCTAAACGACTCTAATTTACTTCATCTTCCTATTTGTAACTTTTTAGTGACAATATGTATCTGAAAGTGAAAGATTTTATAAAATATACAATTTGGTGTCCATTCAGGAAAAAAAGCGTAACCCGCTATTGTGGGTCCACCCATTTATTTTCTTCACTATTTAGTCATAAATCTGGGCCACTTTATTGTCATTACATGGAAGCACTTCTTTCTTAAATTATTTTAAGGTCCCTTTAAGAAACTTTTTCCATTTCCCAATTAGCATATCTAATCTTTCCTTGTGACCTACCATATCCACCAATTTGGTGAGCTCCCAAAGAATAACTCTGAATGGTTTCAAATTGATCGAATAGTGGCCTTCCCTACTTCTTCAAAATCTACCTTTCAATCTGGCTAGACGTGAATGAAAGAATGTGGAACATCTACTGACAACTCAAAGGTAACTCTCTTTACTATGATAGCTTGTAATGAGGCTTCCAGATTATTTAGGTTAATGGGACCTATTATTTTTAGAATGAAACTCTTTGTGGCTTCATTTTTCTCTATTAATTCCTTTATTTTCTCTTTATCTTTGTCCGTAAACCCCAAGGCATGTTTCAAAACAACTGTAACCATCATTTTTCTCCCCTCCCTTGTAGGCTCACCTAAATCAACTACATCTAAAGTATAGTCCTCAAGAGTTATCTCCTCAATACTAGCATCAATCATTGGTACGACTACTTGTACCTTCCATCGGCCCCTATAAACTTGAGTGACATATGAAATTATTCTCACCTGGGTACTAGATTCTCCCTAATGGATATCTTGACCTAAAAGAACCATGTGAATGTTCTCATCCTTAGTGTATACCCTTGTCCTTGGTTGTATTTCCTTAGTGAACCATGTGGGCTTGGTGAATGCGGTGATGGGATCACGTGGAGGAATCAAAATAATAGTCATTTCTACTTGTACTTGAGCTTCTTCCTCTTCAAAATCCTCCTATGTCTCTAAATCTTCTCTCTCTTTTGAATTCTCTTTTCCTTAGATACTTATTCCTTCTTCACTTCCCTTGGTTTTTCCTTTGGAATGTCCTCATGAGGAGAAGTTATCTCTTCCCTTTCTGATTCTTCTAGAACTTGTTGGTCTTCTACATCTTTAACAATCACATCAGAAAAAAATACAAGATCAGAAGGAAAAGTTGGTGGAAGAGTAGGTATAGGAAAATGTACTAGTACAAAGGTGGACGAGTTGGTCCAGGAGGTTGAACTAAAGGTGGAAGAGATGGTTTAGGAGGTTGAAATGAATGTGGAGGAGTTGGTGTAGGAGGTTGAATTGAAGGTGGGCCAATTTTGGTCTCCTTTTTTAGCCGGACTTCATGTGAAGATTCTACTTGGTCTAGCTCCTTTGTATGTGTTTCTGAGAAATCCTACACAATATCCTCTTCAAAATCCATTGGCTCTCCTATTGGCAGAGGCATTGGTGACTATGGCTCCTTCTCAATACTCAGTTCTTCCATTGTTTTTTCAAAAGCGGGGGCAATAAACAGGGACAAAGGAGGAGCAAAAGTGAATGAAAAATGTTCTTCAAAAATTTTCTTTGCAGTTGACATAGGTTTCTCTGACACTTGATCCTTAAACCTAAGGATATCCTCAAAATTAGAAACATAGAATTCATCGGGGCCAAGGGAATCCCAAGAATCCATTTCCTTGTCCTATAACCTTGTGGAAGCATTAGTTGAAAGGTTCTCTTCTCGAACTCTCCTTATCTTTGATGTTATTCCTAATCATGTTATTCAAGCCAAGGGAACATCTTCTTCTTATTCTTCCTCCTCCTCTTCCTCCTATAAAATTTCCAATTGAGGAGATGTAGATGATCTCTTCATCTTGTATACTTTCCCCTTCTATACCTCGGTAGTCCTAGGTCCTATGAAGTTTATTGTTGGGTATCTTCCTGGCATAGATTTTTGTCCCTAGACATCAGAGGATTGAGTAGTAGGTGGAGGAGTGCCTCCTATCATTCTAGTTTTGGTCAATTTTTCCTTTGGGTTTGAACCATAAAAAGTTGGTCGATCAGGCCTATAAATAGTCGTTGGCTTTCGAGGAACCTCCCCTTTAAACCTTGGCATTAGTACTTTCTCTCCTTTTCTTTTATCCCCGTTATAAATTGGGCCATTTTTCTACTTCATTGACACAAGATCCATCTTAATGTGACTAGCTTTGAAGTCTATGTCATGATTTTTTTCTTTATCTACTTCTACATTTAGTATGGACCTTGTATATATCTTATCTTCATTGTGGAGGGGGTCCAAAAGATATTCAATATCTACCTCCCATACTTTAGGTGAGATGCAGAGGAGTAGGGAATATTGTACAAGTTATTGAGACATCCTGGAATAATCTTCAATTATGACCTCATAATCATCTGTACAATTCATCCAATGATCTTAAAAATGAGTTATGACCTCAAAATCATCTGTACAATTCATCCAATGATCTGAAAAATGAGGTTCATAAATATAATGTCTTCCCATGATGCATATATAGGTGCCTATGGGGTCAAACCTAGTTTAGATTAAATTTAAAGATTGCAAAGGGCATTCGTCCCATTAAAAAGATAGATACTTGCACACCTTCATGTCTTTTAAAGAGAATGAGGGATGACATGAGTGGGAAACTCCTAGTAGTGTTTCTTTTTGTGCTTGATGTGCTCATAAGTGTCAGAGAGTTTCCTTTCCATCTCCAAAAGAATCATTCAATGAAATGGATATTTTGGGAGCTTCTTCGTTGGTAGAGTTCTTCCTACCGCTCTAATGTATGTGAAGGTCTTGAACTGGATATAAAAGGTGCCTAAGGGATTTACTTTAGTCATAGCTTCTTCTGAGATTATTTTTGCATAATCTCCCTCAATTAAATGAATGATTGTGAATAAAAAATCATCATTAACAATATTTTATTTCATGCTATCTTCACTCAATTTATCTTTTCTTACAAGCTATGGATATGCAAGGAATGGTCATGCATTAGGCTGGCCTATACCTCCCTTTTTTATTAAACTGAGGTACTCTAGCCTGACAATGAGGAGATAGAGGATGTATGAAGTCATGTATAACATAGGATTCTTATTTACGACAACCAATTTCTCGTCAAGGTTGTTACTTAGAATAGTGACCCAATCAAATCTATCCCTTCTTCCCTTTAGCCTTTAACTTATCAAAATCATCCAAGGTTCAAGATGGATAGATTGGGGAAGACCATACAATCTGATTATCAAGTTTATTGTAGCCTAAATGTTATCTTTCAAATATCCTCTCCTCATGTCTACTCCCTCCACCTTATTTTTCGGTAGAGGGTACACCAAGTACTACTTGTTGACAATTTCATAAACCAACTGAGTATTATTGATGAATGATTTTTGACCCTTATCAATGAAGAATACATAGAATTTATCAACCCCTTTTGGCATGTGAAAGACATATTCGATGTTGTTCGCCACGAGGTTGAGAACCACGTTCCCTATTCTATTCTTCACCACTCTCTCATCAGGAACATAGTGTTGCACATGGGTTACAATCAAATCTAAAGATAAGACTAACAATAGTTGTGCTGCAATATTGACCAAGCTAAAAAACACTAAAGAAGTGCATTCATATGACCTTCCATCTAGGTTGGCATTCCTCCTTAGGAATTTATTCTAGTCCACAATGCCTATATCAGTATTTGTGATTTTTTTGTATAAATTTATGACCTTCAAATGAGTGCAGTATCTTTTAAATAAGAACTTCATGGCTGGTGAGACTTTCTTTTCTGGCATTCTGTAAGAAAACATGCAAATAGTCAGTAAAACCTTACTAAAATTCAACAGGAATCAAGCAAGAATGTCTTAAAGATCCCATAGAATCACACCCAGAAGATGGAAACCACAAAAGAAATATTTAAACTCTATTTGTGTTGTTTCAGTGGTGTGAACACTGAAGAAATCACAAGCCTCTAAAAAGATGAAAGATCTAAAAGGTCAAGGTATTAGCATTAAGAAATTTTTGGTGTTTCTGAGTTCGGGTTTGAATGAGTTTATCAGAGGCTGAAAGGTCGTAAAGGCAAAAAGAGTGATTTCCTTTCTTTCTTTGGTGTTGCGAAGCATCAAAATTTTAGAGATTATTCTGGTCAGAATAGGCTAAAAGGCCGAAAGACCGAAATGCCAAAAGATCAAATCTAGTCTAACTGTTGGGAATCGGGAAGATTGTGGAACACTGTAGATGACACTACCTTTTGAAGAACGAAAGGTCAAAGGTTGGAAACTTGGAGGATTGGTTGGAACATTCCTTTTGGACCCTCGAGGGTTGAGATGAAGACAATAATAACACTCAAAATTGAGCAAGAAATAAAACTAAACAATGCTAATACCTACGCAAACAAATAAAAAATAAAACCCTAAGCTAACAACAGAAAGAAATATAAAAAAAGAAACAAAACAAAACCCTAACTTAAGAACACAAATAAAATAAAAATTAAATGAAACAAAACCCTAACCTAAGAGTTCACAAAGAAACTAAAGCAAAGAAAAAAAAAAAAACCTTAGAGGAAGAAAAAGGCAAGATGTCAATGACAAGAGTCAAGTGTGGTGCAGTGAGCATGGAATATTGACCAACGTAGAGGTGAAGAAACAAAAATGATCACAAGGCTGAAAAAATATCCTTCTATGAAAGCACTTGATCACCATTCAAAAATCACAAGTCATGAAATGAAAAAATAAAACCCTCAGACTAATTTTAGAACCCTCTAGCCTAAGTGACATCACTATCAGGCTTTGTAGTGTCACACACTATAAGTCTGAAAGATAACCTATTGATAGTGACACCCAATGTTTCAGAGTTTCAGACTTTTAGAGGCCCATGGATAAAAATAAGTCTAAAACAATGAAATTTTGAGAGGACTTATAACTATTTTGATATGTAGGGATTTTGAAGTTTGATGCTTTTGAAGGTCAGGGGATCCAAATAAGTCTAAAATGTTGAAACTCTGAGAGGACATAAAGATCTTTTGATATGCAGGGGTTTTGGACTTATGTACTTTTAGAGGTCCAAGGATACAAAGAAGCCCGAAACATCAAAAGTGTGAAAACACTTGAAACTTTCTATGAAGAAGGGATTTTCCATAAAGAACTCTAAAGCAGGGAACAAAACTAGAAAACCAAAAGGCCTATAGGGGAAAAACAAGCATAAAAATAATGGGGGGCCCTTGGAAAAGTGGCCAAATAGGGGTGTGTGTTGTGGAACCACAACATAAATCTTGCTCTGATTTTTCATATCATTCTTGTGAACAATGCACTTTGGTCAGATTATTTAATTAAATCATGAACCTGAGAAAGAGGTTCACCTTCTCTATTTCCCTTTGGTTTATCCATATTAAATACCCTTACTCCATGGTAAGATTTTCAAATGCACATACATAGTAAGAAAAAATATGCAATGCATGCATGTTATTTTATTTTATTTCCATACAATAATGCAATAAACAATAAGCATGGGAATAGTGTTGGAAATTGCAATTGAAGCAATTGTTGTATTGCCATTGATGTCAAACCTTAATTGGTAAGATAGTTTCTATCTAAGAAATTACTATATCTATTGATTGATGAGAAGGATTAGGGAAAGGGTGATAACAATAGAACCTAGAGAAAAGTTGAGTTATTTGATACTTCAATGAGTACTTGATTATGTGGCACAATGCTCAGATAATGTATTGTTTATCTAACTAAGAAGAAAGACTGAACAAGTAGGCTTAACCAAGAAAAAGTGAAGAAATCTAGTTTAAGCTGAGTGATGTTACTGTTGACCGAGAGCCAATATATGTTGAGGAAAATCAGTGTTGACCGAACATCAGTTTATTGCCGAGTGACAACATTAGCTGAGGGAGATATTTTGAAGAGGTGACCAAGCTATGCAGTAATGATCGAGGAGTTGAACACAATATTGAATGAGTGTCAATAATTTACATTTGAGGAAGAATATAGATTCCTAGCCGAATTAGTTGAATTCTTAGATTATGTAAATCGTGTTGACTTTATTAATTGAATGTATGGAGAATTTAATGCATGGTAAACCATTTTATTGTGATTTCAATAAATAGATTGAAGATGTTTCTATAAGGATGGATGAAGAACATGAATGATGGAAGGATTCAATGAATCTGAACTAAACCTAAGATCTACGGAGGAGATTAAGAGTCAAAAGATGGATCTACCTATTGAAGAGGTATAAAGAAAAACCTAAGTGTGAGGTTAAACATGTTGGAGTTGTTGATGTTATTGACTGATAAGTCTAAGAAGAAAGGCTAAAGGTGAAGGATTTGATTAGAGTTGTGATTTCTTGAAGGGATTTTTTAGCAGATCAGTGATGAAGATGGAAATGGAACTCAGTCAGTAAACCAACATGTATGTTCAAATTGGATCTGTTATTTGCAAAGTGAGTTGTATGTTTTTTAGATCAGATACTACTGCTACTCTCTAACCATTGTATTAGTATAAATCCTTTAATCAAGGTTAACCTAACAGTCATTGTTTAAATCCTTTAATCAAGGTTTCATTCTGATGGAATGTACTTAAGTTCTCTAACAAGGCTCACTCCTAATAGGGTGGTTGAAATCCTTTAATAGGGTCACACCTAGCAGTGTGTTTGTAAACCTTGGACAGGGTTGGCTTTTCACAGAGCTCACTTCAGAAGAGTGAAAATATCAGTAACATGTTACAAAGTAGTTTTTCCCAAATTGGGTTTCCACTATAAATCCTGGTGTCATATTTGTGTGAATTTTTTGGTGTGAACATTTCTATGTTTTTCAAGTTAAATACTGTTGGATAGTGGATTGCATTATTATATGTTTCTGGCATAAATTCTGTAATGACCGAGTAGTGTTGGTTATTAGATATGAGATTGTTGAAGTGTTTAAAAGTTTAATTGATACATCTGGACCTGAGAACAACTGATTCGCCCCTCCTCTATTGTTCTAAATCATATTAACAATTGGTATTAGAGATTTTGGTGCTTACACAAAAAAATTTAAAGGTACTTGAAGCAAATGATCAAGATGTATAAAAAGGAGGTACCAAAGTTGAATAAGGAGAACTTCCCTACATGACAGAGTCTGATGAAACTGCATCTAGCTGGTATTGGTGACTCAACAAAATATTATGTTGAACATGACTATGTTACACCTGTTACACCTTTGACTGCCAAAGAGATGAGAGCTAAATAGGAACACAACCAAGCAATGTTGGAGATTGCATATGTCTTAAGCTATCCTGAATTTGAAGACATTAAAGATTGCATAAATGCAAATAAAATGTGGGACATTCTTGCAAATATCTATGGTGGTGATGCAAATTTACTAAGGGCAAAAGCTGAAAGCTTGATAGGTAAGTTTGATGAAATGAAAATGCAAGCAGGTGAAAATATTGCTCAATATTGTGGTAGAATCAAGGAGGTAGTAAATGCTATTAGAGGAGCTAATGGAACTATTGAGGATGAGACTGTTATTGGAAAGGTATTGAGAAATTTTCTTCCTATATATTTCATCATAATTTCAACAATTCAAGAATCTAGATGTAACCTTGGTAATTTTCTAACACTAGAAAGTCTTGTTGGTAAGCTTACTGCTTTTGAGCTTTCTAACTATGATAACTACACTATTTCTAATGTTGAATCCCAATTCAAGTCACAAATGGTTTTGCATAAGTCTAAGAAGGAAAAAGAAAAATGTATAAGTGATAGTGAAAGTGATAGTGACACTTTTGATGAGGAACTAGAAGATCTTGAAGCTCTTATGGCTAGAAGATTGAAAAGAGGAAAAAGAAAATATAAAGGTAAAATTCCTATCATATATTTTTCATGTAACAAAGTTGCCCATATAGCTGCAAGATGTCCTGACAAGAATGACAAGGATGAGGAAGGAGAAAGCAAGTACAAGGATAAGAGAGAAAACAAAGGTTACCGATGGTACAAGGAGTACAAGGATAAAGGTAAGAAATCATGTTATATTATTGAAGAAGAAACTGACACTAATAATGATGATTTTGAAATTGAAGTAGTTTATGTTGCTATTAAATATGATTCTGATGAAGATGACAAAATTGCACTTATTTCTTATATGAGCAAAGGTGATAAATGGATTATTGATAGTGGTTTCCCACATCACATGACTGGTGACAAAAGTAAATTTGATACCCTAGATCATTACAAAGGTAGAAGTGTTAAGTTTGGTAATGATGCACCATGTCCTATAAAGGGTAAATGATTAATTAAGCTAACTGATAAGATCACTTGTGAAAATTCTTATTGGGTTGAAGGTCTTAACTATAATTTCCTAAGTGTTGCATAACTTAATAGCACTGGTTACCGAGTGGAGTTTCATCACAGAAAGGCTAAAATATTTGATGCCACTAGTGAATTGATTGGAAGTGGAGAGCAGACTAGATGTAATTTTTTCTTTCTAGACCTATCTAAAGAGACATGCCTGATTGCACAATTTGATGATATATGGTTATGGCATAAGAGGTTATGTCATGTTAACTTTGACAATCTGGTAAATATTAGTAAAAAGAATAAAGTTAGAGGTTTTTCGAGATTGAAGAAACCTGATAATGTGATGTGCAAACAATGCCAGTTGGGTAAAATGACGAAGTCTAGTTTCAAGAGAAAGAATTTTACTTTTGAAAATGCTTTAGATCTGGTTCATACTGACCTTTGTGGACCTATGGGTGTAAAAATCTATTGTGGTGCTAAATACTTTATTCTGTTTATTGATGATTACACTAGGATGATGACTGCAATGTTTTTAAAAGAAAAATCTGATGCATTTCAGTTGTTTAAGTGGTATTTGGCTAAGGTTGAAAAAGAAACAAGTAGGAACCTGAAATGTCTAAGATCTTATCGAGGTGGAGATTTTATATCAAATGAGTTCAATTTGTTAGAGGAATCAAGAGACAGATGTCTGCACCTAGAACACCTCCACAGAATGGTATAGCTAAGAGAAGAAACAGATCCATCATGGATTGTGCAAGGACACTAATGATTGAGAAAAATGTTGCACAAAAGTACTGGAAAGAAGTTGTAAGTACACCTATTTATACCTTAAACTAAGTACAAATAAAAAAGGTACAAATGTTACACCTTATGAATTATGGCATGGTTATGCACCTAATGTAAAATACTTTAGAATCTTTGCGAGTAAATGCTATATATTAAGAGATAATAGGAATGGAAAGTTTGATGCAAAAAGTGATGAGGGCATATTCCTAGGTTATTCCACACAGAGTAAAGCTTACAAGTGTTTGAACTCTAACACTAAAAAAATTGTAGAAAGTGTAAATGTGAAAGTGGACAAATATGCAGAGAAAAATGAATAGGAAAGAAAAAGAGAACCTAAAGATTATAGATCTTTTATCTATATAAGAGAAGGAGAGGTGAGTAACAAACTTACACCCGATGTAGAGTCACGAGTAAGAAATGTTGAGCATCAGGAAGAGATTGTCGAGAAATCAGAGACTGTTTGATAATCTTACCGATGAGCCTGAAGACCAAGGAGAAAAGAAATCTGAACTTACTTTGGCACAGTATGTAAGAAGACATCACAAGCCTGAGCAAATCATTGGAGATAAAGATACTGGAGTTCTGACCAGAAGCAAGTTGAAAGATCCTACATGTGTATTGTGTGAGTTTGAGCCTAAGAAAACAAGGGAGGCATTAGAAAATGAAGACTGGATTCAAGCTATGAATGAGGAAATAGACCAAATAGAAAAGAATGATACCTAGACTCTGGTGCCAAGACCGCAAAACAAAAATGTCATTGGAACAAAATGGGTATTCAAAAACAACCTTAATGAACATGGATAAATCAAAAGGAATAAAACAAGGCTAGTATGCAAGGGTTGTGCATAAGAAGAACGAATAGACTATGGGGAGACATTTGCCCTTGTAGCAAGATTAGGAGTGAGAACTCTACTTGCATATGTTGCTTACAGAGATTTCAAGGTATACCAAATGGATGTCAAGTCTGCATTTTTTAATGGTATATTAGAAGAAGAAGTGTACATTGATCAAACTAAAGGATTTGTTGATCAAAACAAGAGACATATGGTTTGCAAGCCGAACAAGGTGCTGCATGGATTGAAGCAAGCCCCCAGAAAATGGTATGAGAGGCTGCACAATTACTTGATACAGATTGGATTTTCAAGGACAAATGACAACAACAATCTGTATATGAAAGATGAAGAAGGTAAAGGGATTTTTTTAGCTAAAATTTTTGTAGATGATATCATATTTGGTGGACAAGATGCCCTGTAAGATATTTTCAAATGAGATGCAAACTAAGTTTGAGATGTCTATGTGTGGTGAGATAAAATTCTTTGTTGGTTTGCAAGTCTATCAGATGGAAAATGCTTAATGTGTTCTGATAAATGTGAGTGGAAAACCATTCACCGAATAGTAAAATGCTTGAAGTATAGCATGTGGGCAAATATTCTAGCCTAGACTATGACAATCCATCCTTGCACCCTAGCAAATCACTTGCATTCCAAGATGACACCACAACTGGGTCTACAAATTGTCCCGATCCTAGAAAGAGGTCGATTTAGCATTATTATTATATAGCACATCCTAAAATAGTATCATTTCCAAGGTATGAAATGAATTTTTTGGAAACCTAATTAGAGGTCTTCTTGGGTGCCTCTTACGTTTACAAGTATAATTTTCACATACAAGTCCAGTAAACCCAAAAATGTATGAATGGGCTTTGATCTTTTAGTAAAGTGCAAAGGTTCTTAAAAGAGCCCATTACAAATCAACTCTTATTGAATCCAAAGCTTAGATAAGACCCTTAATCTTTGGCAACTAGTGTCCAAGCTACTAACTAAAAATATAAAAAATACCTCCATTTGATTTGCAGAGGCAGAGCCAATTGAGACAAAAGATGAATGCTTAACTATTCATTATACAAACAAAATGAGAAGAGGGAGCTCATAAAATTATGAATGCTTCATTACAAAACAAGCATTTACTCAGGCATAAGTTTCTCATTGAAATTTCATAGACAAAAAGTCAAAGGTTTATTCGATGAGGCTTACAAAACTCTTGCCTATAAATCAGTATAGGTCAATAATTATATAAGCCTGTAAGATCATCGAAAAAAAAATCTATAATAATGTGATTAAATCTAACTAGTCTCATGGCTCGTAGACATCCAATATTATTCCAACCATATATAAAGCATTAAGTGGTCAAAAATAAAAATTTAAAGAACTTTCAAAGATATTTTCAACTAAATGCTGGAAAAAATAATCCTTTCATCAAGCACAATCCCTTTTAACACTTCCTTGATACGGATGAGTAAAGTCTTAGAGGAAAAAAGTCTTCCAAGAGAAATCTTTACCCAACCGAAGGATTATAAGGTACTAGTATTTTAGAAAAAAGCTAGTAGAAGTGATAAGGACTAAAAATGATAACAGAACATGGATTTTCAATAATCCTCAAATAGTTACTTGTAGACATCAAATGAGGAAAATATTCATGGCAAGCAAGGTTTAGCCATATGAAAAATTGAGTTACGCACACATTGTTGAATTGTGAGGATTTATGATTGGTGGTCTTGGGTTCATTCCTCATATTATTATATTGTGAGATGACATCATATTTTGTGGCATATTTTTGAAATATTTTATATGTCTTGCTTATACAACATCCAAGTACATTACTCTCCATTGGCATACTTGAATCCTTCAAGGCCTGAAAAAACATATAAATGTTGCATTTTATAATTTTCTTTCCTCCCAAACAAGAAACATGTGCTCACCATGAATTCAATCACACACTCATTAAAAAGTAGAATGTAATGAATTCCTAAAAAATGATCTCAAATCATATTGCAATAGAATAAAATCAAATCATATTTCAATCGAATAAAATGAAATAATATGTAGTGTTATCTTCCACTATTTGGTCTTATCTGGGCTGTATCAATAAATATTGCTTTTGATGCAGGGGCATCCACGTTGGGGGCAGCCCTGCAGAAACTCATAGCTTCAGAATATACTTTCTTAGAGATTGCCTATTTGACTGAGACCTCAGTCCATATTGGTTGTTTGATGCTTTTATAGTGTTAACATTGAAATATGCAGAAATGGCATTTTAAAAGTTTTAGGCTTTAAGCAGTCCAATTTTTTTTTTTTTTGGGTTTTTAATGCAAGGAGATGCTAATAGTTCTGTAGATAGATTGTTCCATAAGAAGAAAGCAAAATTATGACAATGTTTGGATTATAAGAGATTATAAGAAAATGTTTAGTAGTTCTCAATTCACTTGCCTTCAAAGTTTGTACAGTCCTCAAAGATATTTGAAAATGGATTTTAAGAAAAATGTTTATGGAATTTCAATTTATTTTCTAATTATATATATTTAAAAATCCTTAACTGTGAACAGATCCATACAAAAATTCAAAAGATTCCTTATTGAATTTTACTTAAGAACATAGGCAACTAAATATTTGAATAGTGGGTGTAGATCACTTTTTTTGTTTACTTACAAGGATTGTGGACTGTGGACAAATCTATGATCAAAATCAAAGAAAAAAGGAATTTTACTAAAGAACATATCCAACCAAATATTTGAATAGTGTAGGTAGATCAATATTTTTGTTTACATACAAGAATTTTGAATTGTGGATAGATTTATGCTCAAAATCAAAGTAAAAAAGAGTTATAACATAGAAGTAAAATGTCCAATATGTTGTATTTGGGTTTTAAGTATGAAAATCATATAAACTATTTGAGACAACACACAAAAATATTTTATTAAAAATAAAGATAAAAAATGTGTAAAGAATGGATAAGAGTTTGTCTACACTTAGACTAGCCTAGAACTAGTAGTGGGTCATGTATGAACTAGACCTGAATCCAGGCCTACACTCTAGTAGAGTGACATGTCTTTTTTTGTACTAGCAGGATTTAAGTCTATTTGTTGTTACAATCATTGCCAAATGCAATAAACATGATATACAGAACAAAATTTAAGTTGAATGTGAATTTGAATTTGCTCAAGAATGCTGGCATTTTGTCCTTAGAAAGTTACAATATCTAACTCCTCTTCCATGCAAGCTAAGGGACCACCTATTCTTAAAATGTGATTTTGCTCAAGAATGCTGGCATTTTGTCCTTAGAAAGTTACAATATCCAAATCCTCTTCCATGCAAGCTAAGGGACCTGTTTGACTCATGGCCACAACTATATTCATCCTCCCTTTTTTTAGCAATTTGGAAGTGCACTCCAGCAATAGTGGTCTGGGCAATTTGGTGGGAGAGAAATAAAAGAATCTTTCGCAGACAATTTTCGACAATCCAAGTGGTCACAGCTCAAATAGAAAGATCGATATCAGAACTAGTTAATGCCAGCCATAATAAGCTTAAACATAATCTAATTATGACATCATGGGACTCGTTTATATTGCGAGAGTGGAAATAAATACATGCTCCCTTTGGTTGGTGTTATCAACCAAAACCAAACAAAATGCTGGACAGAGAAGGGATTAAGTGGATGCTGCCATCCAAAGGGTTTAGCAAGATTAACTTCGATGGCTCTTCAAGAGGGAATCCAGGTAAATCAGGGGTGGGAATTTGCATCTGGAATTTTCAAGGAATATTACTAGCAATAAAATGCCGCTCGCTTCCTGATGGCACAAACAATATGGCTGAGGCCAAGGCATTATTAGAAGGTCTAATATTAGCAAAAAATGGAGGCTTTCGATAGATTCAAATAGAGGGAGATTCAATAGTGATTATATCTGCATGTATAAGCAGAATATCCCATAACTGGAAACTATCATACATCCTTCAGCAGATTTGGCTGTTACTAGATTCATTTCAAGAAGTTTAGATCTCTCACATGCTTAGAGAGGGTAATAGACTAGCAGACCATTTGGAAAACAAAGGTTGTGATGGGTATGAACTGGTGGCTATTAATGATGATTCATTTATTAATCACGATGCCAAGTTGAAGGAAATCTATAGTCGAGAAATAGTGTCATGTGCAGTTGATGCCTCAAATGTCCGGATGTGAAGTTTGTTCTTTAACAGATGCATATCTATTTCCCCATCTGCAAGTTCATGGGCACACATGTGTTTGTGGTTGTGAAAGTTTAATCAGTGTACTATTGGCAGAATCCCAAGTTCCAAAAATGACATTGAAACTTATGCATAATTTCGCTCACACTTGGGATATCCTGATTTTATTTTGGCTGCACTAGGCAATTTATTACAGCCACAAATATGTGGGCTTTTGATCATATTCATCACTCATTGTCGAGTTACAAGCTGGGAGCCAATGGATTTGCGGGTTAGTCAGGTGATGTTATGCAGACAGTGTGCCTGCTATCATCATGAAGTCATGCCCAAAAATTTCAGAGTTAGGATGCGATTGGAACTTTTGGAAGAGGCTCTGCCATCTCACATCGACAAGGGCTCGATTTCATCAATGTTTATATGCCAGTCGCAAGCAATAAGGGATGCAATTCAACTGGTTGTTGGGGAAGAGAGCAATTTGATGGAGGAAGATACACACATTACAATGCTAGTTAATAGAACAGAGTAAACAGAGCATATATTAATGCCAAATTTTTTGATTTATAGACTGTGCCCAGAGCTGCCTATGCCCAGAATATCATCTATATTTCTGTATATGACTGAACTTCAAAACATTCCTTTTGTTTACAAAATATTCTTCTTGTAGAACATTCTCGAAATGCCCTGGATTACATCTGAATGAGAGAAATGTCAGAGAAAAAGGAATATAAAATGTACTGCATTTATTACAGTAGTTGGCAGATGAAAAATGGACTGGTCGCATGATCGCATGAAGAAAATGATGCTCATGCAATCATGTGACAAGAGCAATAGAGGGGACCCACACACTTTGGAACATTAGCAAAGTTATTGCATAAGGAAAAGCGCCTGGCCAAAAAATTTAGGCAGCATAATATTTGAGGTTGTCGCATGATCGCATAAACCAAATAAGGGTTATGCGATCATGCGAAAAGGTGTAAGGAGAGGGCCCCACACAAAATTATCGCAGGTCGCATTTAAATTGGTGGTTGCAGTTCAAAAAGAGCTGGGCAAATAGAGAGGTCGCATGATCGCATGGGTGGGAATGATGCCATGTGATCATGCGACAAGGCACGAGGCACAACCAGTGGTAGGTGCGGAAGATGGACGGAAGCTGGGGCAGTTAATGCAGAGTGGTGGAAAGGAGTGTGGTCGCATGATTGCAAGAGAAGAGAGAGAAGACTTGCGATCATGCGACAAGGCATTGAGAAAGCCTGCGGTAGAAAGAAGTACGGTGGACAGGGAAGATTAAAAACTACCCTGCTGGCATCCACATCCTTCAACATACTGGACTCTCATTCGTAGAGCATTTGCAACGTGATGGACTTATCCCAGTCAATGTCTTTGGTGTCTTCGCTGTATTGCTCGAAATATGTAATACTTATGTATTTATATATCCTCAGATATATGCATGTATATAACTATGATCCCGGGGTTTCTTACTGGTTCTTCCACGGGGGAGTTATTGAATCAGATTAATAAAATATGGTGGTTACACCACTTTTGCTTAAAAAAAAAAAAAAATTTAAGTTGATTTATGTGACTGATTGATGGTGAAATATAATCCTTGTAATAAACCTGTGGCTCTATGTAAAGACAATTGTAACTAAAAATTCTAGTGAAATCCCTCTTTGCATTAATTCTAAAATGAAACATAGATATGCATAAGTATAAACCATACACAAAATGCAGCTCTTATCTTTATGATTTTGTGGGCATATTTATTATCTGAAGCTCAAGTATATATCTAAAGACAATTGTAACTACAAACTCTAGTGAAATTGGGTTGTTTGCATTAATTATAAAATCAAACATAGATATGCACAAGTATAAACCATACACAAAATGCAACTCTTATCTTTATGATTTCATGGGCATTTTTATTATCTAGAGCTCAAGTATAAACTGTAAAGATCCACCTAAGTGTACCAAAAAAAAAAAGTGAACTACATCCAAAAAAGCTAATGATGTATGAAATCATATGTTATTTTTGAATTGAGATTCAAAATCTATATTACCAAAACTAAGTTGTCAATTTTTTTACATTTTGCAATTATTTTGTTGTCAAAATTCTATATGACCAAAATTCTATATGCATTTAGCTCTCTAGTGATTTTTTTGGTCTTCCTCACCATTTGCTAAGATTTTTGTCCTAGAATTTATCTAAAGAAAGGAAGTTGCATGCTATTAATTTATCTGTAGGATACATGCCCTCATGGTTGTCTAGATATTCTACTTTGAGATGAACAATGCCCAAAATTCTATTAAAACTTGCAAACAAAATGAGTTTCTACTCCTGTTTACTTATTTTGAAAGAGAGGAGATGATATGCTACGGATTTGCTTAAAGTTTCTCTAAAATTATATACTAGCAACAACACTATTATTTTGTTAAGTGGCATGGATGAAGATAATACCACAAACTTCCATCCTAAATCTTATATGGAGGTGTTTCATTCAATAAATAGAGCACAATTTGAGAACAGGAGCAGGTCCTACGGTATTTGAACCTAGGTCCATAGTATATTAATTGCTTCTTCTAGTCCGTGGCAAGGCTATAGGCCATTAGAATATCTGACATGTTCATACATAGAAAACATTTCTTTTACATTTTTTCATTTTACGAGGTGACCAATAATGTCATCTAAACTTTGCCCATAAAACTTTGACAATGAAGGAAAGAAAAGAAGAGGAAAATAGGTAATCCACCATATCAATGCAAAAGCCCTACAAACATGTGATAAATGGAGTGATAATGATAAAGACTAAAATTATAAAAGTTATTTAAAAAATACCTATAGTTGTCAAGAATAGTTGAATTATATCTTCGTAACTCTTTCTTTAGCTCCCAAAATCCCTGCAAACACCCAAGATTCATTAACCAAGATATATGTTACTTGCAAAGAATTTTTTAAGGTGCACATCAAGTCCAAGCACTTAATTGTGATACCGAATACCAATGATATAGCTTAAATTAGAGGAAAAGATATTCCACTATAAAATACATAACCAAAATAGTTGCATCATGGTATTGCATTTCTTTCTAGGGAACTAATCGAAAGTAGAGCATCTCCTGGTTTATATCATGTTGAACATGTTATAATTATTAATTTTTATCATATTAAAACTTTCATTTGATCATGGACAATTGATACCATTATGAGCACCATCCTATCACATCTCAAGCTCAATAAAATTAGAAAATATTAAAAATGTGAATCCTTAGAAGTTTTCTAATGCTTGACATTATTTACTATCCCGATTCAATGAATCTTGTCTAATACTGAAGATATGCGGTCCAAGTATTGGATTTGCAGAAATTGAACTAGCAATTTGTAATCTAAGAAACTTGAAAGTTTAACATTTAGAATGGAAGGGATGCAGAAATTTGGGAGCTTGAATTAAAAGGACTAAATACCACATAGTAAAATATGGCAAAAGGTTTGCAACATTTGGTTTGTTGTGCGGCTTGGGCACGAGGCAAAGACTTAAGTATCCAAATTTTATAATAAAATCTAAATGCAAACAAATTCCCTTGTGGGTTTCTGCCATATGTCTTAGCCGTGACTTGAAAAATATCTTTACCGTTCCATACAATGCTAATATTTTGAGTGACTAAATCCTATTTTTTGCCACCTCGGAAACCCAACAAATAGAAAATAATGTCATTTACACCCATGCAAAGAGATGTTAATGTTCGAAAATAATAGAAAAGGCACGACAATGAGGGCGTTAGAAACCATTCGTGAATGTGCAACTATATATACTTTTGAACATTTTTACATCTACATTTCATCCCCTAAAATGGTGGATCAGACAATCCTAGCAAATTGGACGCTTCCGCTGAGTGGTTACTTTAGTGATGTCGTTGACCTTCTTTATTGAGCCCTTTAAAATCATAAAGAAATTAAAGAAATTGCCTTTATTAGATAAATATTGCACTAGCTGAGATCGTATATCATTGGAAGATATGTGTACATGGTAGCCTGCAATGTTTTGTGGACACATATCTGCATGTTTATCTTTGCAACTTTCCATGTATTTTCTGCATGCGGTGCAAGACCTTGGGTGCCATCGTAGAGAGTAGTTAATGTGTAACTGTGGAAAGTTTAAATATAATCGTCACTTCTCTTTTCTCCACTTTCATTGCTGAGAGTATTCTCCTTTCATTTGTAAAATTATTCTTAAAATGGTTCACGTGCACTATATGTGCATGGTGTCGATTCTAGAGGAGCATTCAGATTCAGGGGTGAAGAAGAAGAGACAAAATCTCATCAAAGTAAAGAGTGCCATGAGACTGGTGTTAAATATTTTGTATCACTTTATCATGGACAATATCAGAGGGTATTTTCTGTACGAGATTGTGCAAAGCAGGGATCACTCAATCAGTGCTGAAAATATGACTACCAACATAGTGCTTCTAGTTGTTCTATAGTGGGTTTATTCTCCTGTGGTGTCTCAGTTAGGGACTATTTTACTTTGTAAATCTTTCCAACCTATTCTAAAACATGATTACTATTGTCAAATATGTCAGACATGATTGTTGATAGATAAACATCTGGTGTCCGGTCATTCATATGATTTGATTTTTTTGCAGGAAGATACATATGGTTATTGATGGAAAATGCACAAGCCTTTTGTTACACAACCAATTAACATATCATGTAGGGAAGTTTTTATTGATGATAATGAAGTTATGTCCTCCATTATGCTAACCAGGTTAGAGTGGTAGCAATAATGAGGATGAAAAATAATTAGAAAGAAATTAAAGAGTTTTGAGGATTGTTATTGCTTTAGGTCAAAGGATAATTTAAGATAAAGGAAATTCACAAATAGGTGAGACTCTAGCTACAACAGTGCAGCTCTTAGCGTGGCTCTTGTTTATATTTGAGAAATGACCTCGATTTGGAGATGTGGGCATGCTAACTCAGAGAACATGGCAAAAATGGTATGGGAGATAAACACCCTATGCACTTCAACGGTGAAGTAATGTGAAATTTTAAATATAGAAAAGATTTTAGATGCCATAAGATCTGATCATTAAGCTAGAAAAAAAGGTAAAACCCTTACTTTTCACAGCTCTTCACCTCCCCACCATGAAGCCCTTTCTATGTTGCATACTACATGAAGGAAAAAAAATTCACAAATTATTATTGGTAAAATCAAAAATAAATATAAAATAAAACAACCAAAAAACATAAGAGGTGAGGTGCACTATAAAAAAACTAAGAGTGGAAAAAAGTGGAGATGCACTGTAAAAAATAGGAGTGGAAAAAAGTGGAGTTTTTATTAGAAAATATGCTGTAAAATTACATTACCTTTGAAGGCCAAATACCAAGAGCCCAAGCCAAACACTAAGAGCCCAGGATCAACAGAGAGAATACACCAAGAGCCTGTGTCAAACAGAATGCCAAAGACCAGAATACAGAAGAATAGAATGCAAAAGATCATAATAAAGAAGAACAAAATGCGAAGGACATAATAAAGACGAACATAATGCGAAGGACAAGAGTTAAGGAGATAAAATTTATAGCATTTATGCCCCATCCTTGTGAGGCCTCCTCCATTGAATATGGAGTTAATATGCCTTGAGAATAGTGGCCAGTAAACAAAATGCATCCGCACACAGGACAAAAATCATCTATTTTTTTCTTACAAAAATATTTATAACCACTGGGAAAAATAGAAATGGCCAATCAAAAAATAACTTTAAATTATGGAAAATTTGACATTAATAAAAAAATTGGCAAACACTTACATTTAGACTATGTGTTCATGTTTTCCAAAAAAAATAAAAATTAATAGTAATAAAGTGGTGAAAACATAAGTCTCTTGGCTATAAGGCAGGGACTAACAATTTTGCTTCTTACAAACAACAATCAGTGATTTAAATTATAGCCACCTGTACCAGTTTACTGTTCTTATCTCATTATCGAGCCATTATGTCTTTTCAGAGTTCTAGTTTCAGTTATGCATAAATAAATGTTCAGGTACAAGGAGAAAATATAAAAAAGTTATACTTAGGATTTTGTCTTTCAATTGACCATTTAAAAACTATTTAATGTGTGCTTTGGAAAACAGTCTTCTGAGCATTTCCAGTCAAAGATTGGGTTACATTCCCCATTCACAATATAAGATTTGCACATCAGAATAAGTTAAAAATATCATAATGGATATAATTTTAGCATTAGGAAAAAAAGAAAAAAGAGATAATTTTTTATTATATATTTAAAAGAATATCAAAGCCTCTCTCTAAGATCATCCTTTTCTACACGAACCATGGAGATAGAAATTAAGCTGGGCACCATGGCTTACTAAGAAACTACATTCGAATCAGGGGAAACTGTCGTGTACACTTATACAAGGTGACTGTCTATTGAAAGGATTCAACTTTTAGAAATCTAAGAAACTGAGATTGAATTCCTTAGTACGAGAACCTCACAAGAATTTAACTAAGCTCACAAGGCATATTGTTTAAAGAATGTTTATTTTTGAGTTATGATTCATTCAGTAATTTAAATAAGCTTTCCATCAATATCAACATGGAAATTTATAGTAGAAGAGAAGGTTTGAGTTTCTCTTCTTTATTTTTCAAAGCAACAAAAGACACAGTTGCCGTAGGTGAGTATTTTTAGAATGTAAGTACTTCCTAATAAAAATTCTAATTCTTGGTGGAATTTGGACATGCATTCTATAGATACATATTTTAAAATAAATTAATTATGAGAACCCATTGTAGAACAAGTTCAACAACCTATTTCAATATAGAAAATACATAATTTTAGAGTTCAAACTTGACAATTTTTATTTTTTTTCAAAAGGCCTATTGCGGTCTAGTCACACTACATAAATTCAAAATTTATTAAAGCATGAGTTAGAGACAATTTATAACAAGGGAAGTCCAAAACTTCTAATCGATTGTGCACCCTGTTCTTCAGCATTATAATTAAAAAGCCAATGACAATAGCTGTTTTAAATTAAATACCAACGATCTGAAAATTTAGTTTATATTAAAAAAAAACTTAAACACCCGTGTAAGCATCTTGGGGACTCATAAAGGATACTCTCCCAAATCACACAAACCTTGGCTTACGCAGATAAGAATGAGTGTTTTTCCTAATTTTCTTGTGTCGCGCTACCTTAATGTGGAATGTTGGTCAACGTTGGATTCAAAATCCCCATCGTCCATACACATACCACTGTTTCAGTAATTAAAAAAAACACTTAAAAGTTTATCTGCAGAGAGGCATGAGGGAAAATTCTTTGACGCTATTTGGAAGGTCAACATTTAGACCAGCAAGTCGTCCTTGTTTATAAGCACCTAATTAGCCATAGCTCTACAACAAGGAATTTACTTGATTACAAAGGAAACGATGGAATAGCTTTGTTTATAAGACATTAAATTTCTTGAAAAATTGTGCTATTAAAATCTATCTTATTTGTGATTGCTACCAAAATGGTTTCTGGCATCTGCGAGCTCCATTTAAACAGC
The DNA here is from genome assembly GCA_027943335.1 of Chamaecyparis obtusa. Lineage (NCBI taxonomy): Eukaryota > Viridiplantae > Streptophyta > Pinopsida > Cupressales > Cupressaceae > Chamaecyparis > Chamaecyparis obtusa. Next base: position 290,175 of record BSBK01006417.1, read on the forward strand.
AACGTTCAGACTGAAGGTCGGAAAAAGATTCAAAACTAGAGAAGGAAGGTTAATGTTTTTCTATAGACCACTTCTACTGATGGAACTACAACAATTAAACTTAGCTAAACAAGAGATCATCCAATGAAAGAAAGAAAAATAACTTCAAAGGAGGTTATTCCAAAACTCAATGAACATGCGATAAGAAGAGAATTATACGAACTTTCTTTTCCAAACATAAAATATAATTTTATAAAGAACCGTGGAATGATTACGAAATAATCTCCAAGATTCTCTCACCCTCCAAGCCTTTCGGATTAGTTTTCCCCTAGTCCACTCTTGTGCGATCTTTTTTTTTCCAATATTTTTCTATGTATCCTTTTTGATGGATTCCACACATGTAACAAAGAATTTTAATAAAGTTTGTACCCTCGAATCAATGCCCACGCTAGAACATAAAACTTTAAAACATTTCTTTCTATTATTAAGCCGATAGGCTTACTCCCGGGGAGATGCCTGTCGAGATTTTCAGACAATCCGGCAGTCTTACGTCGGGAAAATGGGAGCGGTGCCGGGAAATTCGGGTGCAGGCAATTCCGGTAGTCAGTGTGGCGCTCTGCAGCGCATAAGGCGTGTCATTTACGGGAAGATTCGTGTGGCGTCCTGCATGTGGGTTTGGTGTATTTGCTTCTTCATGATGTGCATTTCAAACAATTCTGGTTCAGGCTTGTGTTGTATATTTACAAAAGGAGAGGGTGAAGTTTGGTAATCTTGGGTGGAGTGGCTGACGATGGCGCGCGAATGGGGAAGTTTGCTTTTCTCCTACACTCTCGGGTTGCTGTTGGCTTCGATCGCCTCCGCAGAGGCGATATTTGAGGAGCGATTCGATGGTATGTCACGATTGATCTGCTTTAGATAAGATTTGGTTGAGCACCGTGATAACTGCTGTGCTGTGTTGGTTTTGAGTTTTTGGGGGGATCGATGTGCAATCTGATGGTTTTATGAGTTTCTCGATTTGTTTTTCTAGATCTTCAATGAAATGTGAAATCTTCGAGGTTGTTTAATTATTTTTGAGCGTTTTTACAGGGAGATTTGCTTCAGAAATGTGCCAGATGCGTGGTTAAGCTGGTTTTGAGTTTTTGTTAAGGATTTTGTTGATGAATGTTGAATGGATGGGGTTAAGATGTGTTTTTGATGCTTGAGCGGAAGGCGTAATGATTCGATCTGCCTTCTGAAGGTTGTTTTTTGAGATAAGCATGCTGGTAAGTTACGTTAAGTTTTGAAGCTGACGCTGGGTCTTGTGCATAAATGTCTGCTTTATGCTAAATTTTAGTCTTGTGCGGGAGGAATTGTCGTTGTTTTTACACACATTATTCAAATACGGTAAAATTTGCTATAACAGAGAAATTTGTACCTTTTTTCTTATAATTGTTGTCGAAATGCTGCCAAATTTGTTTTTGTATGGGTAGATTTACGTTCTTTACAGAGGCGCACTGAAAAATCTTATGGATTTCTTTTAGTTATGGGCAAGACTTTACATATCATAAAGCTGCGTTAAGCAAGTTGGGATATCTTGATTGGGAGTTTTAAAGTTTTGCACTTGTGCTTTTGGATCCAGTGTTGAAAAATTATTTCAGAATAGTAACATATATTCTCAGTTATACATTCATATTCAGATCCTTGGGAAGCATATTGATTGATTGATACAAAACTTTGTTCAGCTGAAATGAGTCAAATAGTTCAGCCTTGTATTTTTGGTAGGCATTTCATTTTAGTTTTCTTTGATGTTTTCTATTCATTGCCAGCCTGTTTGGTCAAATTTCAAATCTGGTTTTTTGATGTTTTACTAATCAAATTTAGCTGTTTTAGCTAAAGGAGGAATCCATGTGAAGTTCTGAATCGATGGTTATTGCATAATCCTAGAAAAATGGCATTAGATCTTTGTTAATGATTGTTTGTAGCTTAAAGTAACATTTAAGATAAGAACACCGTTTACGTTCTTAATAAGAAATATTTAGTTTGAAGTTGGCTTCGGGTGCGCTGTTAGATAACTTGTGAGATATCAAAGCATTATTGAGAACCCCTTCTGGGTTTTTTGGGGTAATGTTCAGGTCACGAGGATTGCCTGGTCTTTGATTAATGGTGTTACCCACTCTACTGAAAACATTCTACCCCGCAGATCTTGGTCTCTGGGTATTCTAATAAGTGTGGGATAGCAATTGAACCTCAGGCATCGAGAACACCAATTCGATCACAGAAAAAGACTAGATGGGGCAATAAACATGAAATTAATGTTTGGCTCATATGATAGGAATGATTCTGTTACCCTTTTGAAGGATTGCAAAAAATTCTCTTAATTTGGAAATATTTCACTTTTTTTTTTGGTGCAAGGATCCCATCTATAAGACAAACAAGTTTCTCTAAATGTGCATGACTGTAAGTCTACATGTGGTTGCCAGGGCGGACAGACAATGACATAAAGAACCCCTGGAATTGCAAGCTTAAGAGAGGACCGAGAAACGAGTGTTTATAACCTCCACTAACATCTTCTTTACTTGTCGTTTTATAGTTTAAAGCTAGAATAGGCAGAAAGTTGTTGAGCCACAGGCAATATTCACTTGGGCCACAATTTACTTAAGTATGCATTCAAAACAAATGAGATGGTTGGAAGTTCTGTGGCACCAAATTTTGTCCCTTGTTCAACAAAATTCAATGCTGATATGCTTAATGGAGGTTGTAATAATGTCTTTCTGCCAACAGAAATTAACTGTGGGGATTCCATTTCAGTTTTGATATCAAATACATATACCTGTGTAGGTCATGAAGCAGAACAACATTTTACTTATTTTCCTTTGCTGAAAATGAACACCTTTGGAGCACCAATTCCACAAGAGTCTTACCTTGAGTTTACACAATTTCCAGGGATCCCCCAGGAAATAGTACAATCATCAACATTCACAGATTTCATTACTGTAGAGGATAACAAAGAGTTGGATAAATATACTAAAATTGTCATAATACAACTCTGGTGGACTTTGAAAATATTTTCAAACATCTGCATTAGCACCATAAAGCTCTGATCTAAATATATATTTAGGCCACGTTTATATAAATACTGTCTAAGAATGGCATTGTTATCTTCTAATTAATATATTATATTTTCTAAGAATGCCATTGCTATCTTCTAATTATATTATGACTAAGAAATATAAAGTCAAAATTAGAAGATAACAATGCCATTCTTTAGTAACTTTGTATAACAATTTTTATTTAAAAACAAACATAAATTTTATTTTCATATTAGTTAGCATGTGTTTTAGTTTTGTTTATATTTTCTAAGATCATAAATTATTTATAACAATGAAATTAAATATCACTTGGTGCATTCTATATATAGGTTTATCATAATAGATTAATATCACTTGGTGCATTCTATATATAGGTTTATCATAATAGATTTTAATATAATGACCATTGTGGTATAAAAAATTGAAGTTAGATTTCCAAATTGTATTTGCATATTCGATTTGAAATAATTGGAAATTGCCATGTAGGATATTGTAGCATAAGATATTTTAAAATTTTAGTAACTTTGTATAACAATTATTTATTTAAAAACAAACATAACTTTTATTTTCATATTAGTTAGCATGTCTTTTATATATATTTTCCAAGATCACAATAGATTTTAATATAATGACCATTGTGGTATAAACATTTGTAGTTAGATTTCCAAATTGTATTTTCATATTAGTTAGCATGTCTTTTATATTTTTTTTTCAAGATCACAATAGATTTTAATATAATTACCTTTGTGGTATAAAGATGTCTTTTATATATTTTTTTCAAGATCACAATAGATTTTAATATAATTACCTTTGTGGTATAAAGATTTGAAGTTAGATTTCCAAATTGTATTTGCATTTAAGATTTGAAATAATTAGAAATTTTCATGTAGGGTATTGTAGCTTTTATTTGCATTTTATTTGCATTTAAGATCGGAGGTGGGAATCTCACCCAAACTGATCCCAACCACCTACGGTTATGTGCCACATGTGAGTGATCTTAAGAACCCCATATGCAATACAATATCACAGGCCTAGATGTCAGGCTAAATATTCCCTCCAGGGCCATAACATTCCAACCCTCGGTTTGATTATAATGCTTTGGATTCTAAAAAACCCTCGGTTTGATTATAATGCTTTGGATTCTAAAACTCTGCCAAATTGAACTCTATAATTTAATGTATAAAATATTCTAATTGTTGCATACAATAAAATTTGTGACTCAACATATAAGATGTACAATAGGTATAACTCTAGAGGGATATATATATATATATATATATATATATATATATATATATATATATATATATATATATATATATATATATATATATATATATATATATATATATATATATATATATATAAAGTGAAAGGAAAAGAGAGGGGTAAGATAAAATCATTGTCTATATATATTATACATCTTATTACATGTTCCTTACAACATGCCAAAGACGTATAATTGGTTTCTATATATAGTAGACATATCGTTACTTGCTTCTCACAACTTACCAAAGACGTATAGTTAGCCCCAGCTTCGGTTCTCCCATCACTTCCAACTGCAACTATTTGTCTCCTATACCTCAAGCGGTAATTTTATTGTCTACATGTTTAGTAACTTTAATTTGTCTTATTCATATTATGTAGGCTTACATCTGAATAAATTCTACAATTGATACATTAGAAGAGTTTAATTGTAATTTCACATGGCACAAATATTTACAATGTTTTATTTTATTTCCATTCCAGTCTCCTTTCGGTTGCCTTTCAGATGGGTTGAAATACTATAAAATGGTTGATAATTAAAGCTGAATTGGCATGTTAAAACTCTATAGCATGGTAACTGTCAGCTGGTATGCTTTTTTTGCAATCGTTTTCATATTTTTATCCATGGCATGCTACTTAATAACTCATGAAGTCATTTATTTATGGTTTTCTTGAGGGACACAACATATTTTCCTAAGTAATATCATACCTGAATTGAGCTAGATTTGATAATTCATTGATAATCAACCAACTCTACAGTCATATTTTTAGGTTCTAGATTATTTTCAGATTTAGATTGGCCCTTTCCTTCCTTATTTTACTCTTTCCACTCTGTGTATGTCTTTTATTTGAAAAAGGTCTCATCTACATATTATAATCTTCATGCTAATCTGAGTTGTCTTGGCCTAGAAATCTTAAGAGTGAACAAAATATGCCCAAGATTGTTTTTGATGAGAGGAGTGAACAAAATATGCTGAAGATTTTTTTTGAGGAAAGTAATGACACCGATCTACCTGAATCTTTCTATAGCTTATCAGGGTTTACCTATGTTCACTATTTTTTAGATTTTAACAAGTTTTTGAGTGTTTATGCTAATGTTTTGAAAGCATTAGTTGTTTTTTAAAAAAATATTCCCAAGATTGTTTTTGAGGAAAGTAATGACACCGATCTGCCTGAACCTTTCTATAGCTTATCAATAGCTTATCAGGGTTTACCTATTTTCACTATTTTTTAGATTTTAACAAGTTTTTGAATGTTTATGCTAATGTTTTCAAAGCATTAGTTGTCTTTTTTTAAAATATGCCGAAGATTGATTTTAACAAGTTTTTGAATGTTTATGCTAATGTTTTGAAAGCATTAGTTGTAACATCCCCATGAAAATACACTTCCTTTGCAATAGGAAACAACACTTCTTTTTCCTATGTATTCTACGAATCGGGAAGTATTCATAATGTGTTGAGTCTATTGCAGCAGACCAAATTAGGGTTCAACAAGTTGTGCATAGAGATATAAAAATCTTCAAATCTCTACAATAATTCTCGGGGAGATGCTCGTCAGGATTTTCAGATAATTCGACAATCTTACATCAGGAAAATGGGAGTGGTGCTGGGAAATTTGAGTGCAGGCAATTCTGGTAGTCATCATGGCGCTCTGCAGGGCATAAGGCATGTCATTTATGGGAAGATTCGTGTGGTGTCCTGCATGTGGGTTTGGTGTATTTGGTTATTTATGATGTGCATTTCAAACAATTCTAGTTTAGGTTTGTGTTGTATATTTACAAAAGGATAGGTGAAGTTTGGTAATCTTGGGTGGAGTGGTTGACGATGGCGAGCGGATGGGGAAGTTTTCTTCTCTTCTGCACTCTTGGGTTGTTGTTGGCTTCGATCACCTTCGCAGAGGGGATATTTGAGGAGTGATTCGATGGTATGTCATGATTGATCTGCTTTAGATATGATTTGGTTGACGAATGTGATAACTATTGTGCTATGTTGGTTTTGAGTTTTTGGGGGGATCAATTTGCAATCTGATGGTTTTATGACTTTCTCAATTTGTTTTTCTAGATCTTCAATGAAATGTGAAATGTTCTGGGTTGTTTAATTAGTTTTGAGCATTTTTATAGGGAGATTTGCTTCAGAAATGTTATAGATGCATGGTTAAGCTAGTTTTGAGTTTTTGTTAAGGATTTTGTTGATGAATGTGGAATGGATGGGGTTAAGATGTGTTTTTGATGCTTGAGTGGAAGGCGTAATGATCTGATCTACCTTCTGAAGGTTAATTTTTGAGATAAGCATGCAGGTAAATTACGTTAAGTTTTGAAGTTCCCGCTGGGTCTTGTGCATAAATGTCTTCTTTATGCTAAATTTTTGTCTTGTGCGAGAGGAATTGTTGTTGTTTTTACACACATTATTCAAATACAGTAAAATTTGATATAACAAAGAAATTTGTACCTTTTTTCTTATAATTATTGTCGAAATGCTACCAAATTTGTTTTTGTATGGGTAGATTTGCGTTCTTTACAGAGGCACAGTGAAAAGTCATATGGATTTGTTTTAGTTTTGGGTAGGACTTTAGATCTCATAAAGTTGCGTTAAGCAAGTTGGGATATCTTGATTGGGAGTTTTAAAGTTTTGCGCTTGTGCTTTTGGATCCAGTGTTGAAAAATTATTTCAGAATAGTAACATATATTCTCAATTATACATTCATATTCAGATCCTTGGGAAGCATATTGATTGATTGATACAAAACTTTGTTCAGCTGAAATGAGTCAAATAGTTCAGCCTTGTATTTTTGGTAGGCATTTCATTTTAGTTTTCTTTGATGTTTTTTATTCATTGCAAGCCTGTTTGGTCAAATTTCAAATCTGGTTTTTGATGTTTTACTAATCAAATTCGATTGTTTTAGCTAAAGGAGGAATCCATGTGAAGTTGTGAATCGATGGTTATTGCACAATCCTAGAAAAATGGCATTAGATCTTTGTTAATGATTGTTTGTAGCTTAAAGTAACATTTAAGATAAGAACACTATTTACGTTCTTAATAAGTAATATTTAGTTTGAAGTTAGCTTCAGGTGCACTGTTAGATAACTTGTGAGAAATCAAAGCATTATTGAGAACCCCTTCTGGGTTTTTAGGGGTAATGTTCAGGTCACGAGGATTACCTGGTCTTTGATTAATGGTGTTGCCCACCATGCTGGAAACATTCTCCCCCACAGATCTTGATCTCTAGGTATTCTAATAAGTGTAGGATAGCAATTGAACCTTAGGCATCAAGAACACCAATTTGATCATAGAAAAAGACTAGATGGGCCAATAAACATGAAATTAATGTTTGGCTCATATCATAGGAATGATTCTGTTACCCTTTTGATGGATTGCAAAAAATTCTCTTAATTTGGAAATATTTCAATTTTTTTTCCATGCAAGGATCCCATCTATAAGACAAACAAGTTCCTATAAATGTGCATGACTGTAAGTCTACATGCAGTTACTAGGGCGGACAGACAATGACATAAAGAACCGCTGGAATTGTAGGCTTAAGAGAGGACCGAGAAAAGAGTGTTTATCACCTCCACTAACATCTTCTTAACTTGTTGTTTTATAGTTTAAAGCCAGAATAGGTAGAAAGTTGTTGAGCCACAGGCAATATTCACTTGGGCCACAATTTACTTAAGTATGCATTCAAATCAAATGAGATGGTTGGAAGTTCTGTGGTACCAAATTTTGTCCCTTGTTCAACAAAATTCAATGCTGATATGCTTAATGGAGGTTGTAACAATGACTTTCTGCCAATTAAAATTAACTATGGGGATTCCATTTCAGTTTTGATATCAAATACATATACCTATGTAGGTGATGAAGCAGAACAACGTTTTACTTATTTTCCTTTGCTGAACATGAACACCTTTGGAGCACCAATTCCACAAGAGTCTTACCTTGAGTTTACACAATTTCCAAGGATCCCCCAGGAAATAGTACAATCATCAACATTCATAGATTTCATTATTGTAGAGGATGACAAAGAGTTGGATAAATAAGCTAAAATTTTCAGAATATAGCTATGGTGGACTTTGAAAATATCTTCAAACATCTGCATTAGCACCATAAAGCTCTGATCTAAATATATATTTAGGTCACGTTTACATGAATACTGTCTAAGAATGACATTGTTATCTTCTAATTAATATATTATATTTTCTAAGAATGCCATTGCTATCTTCTGATTATATTATGACTAAGAAATATAAAGTCAAAATTAGAAGATAACAATGCCATTCTTTAGTAACTTTGTATAACAATTTTTATTTAAAAACAAACATTACTTTTATTTTCATATTAGTTAGCATGTGTTTTAGTTTTGTTTATATTTTCTAAGATCACAAATTATTTATAACAGTGAAATTAAATATTATTTGGTGCATTCTATATATAGGTCCATCATAATAGGTTTTAATATAATGACCATTGTGGTATAAAAAATTGGAGTTAGATTTCCAAATTGTATTTGCATATTCGATTTGAAATAATTGGAAATTGCCACGTAGGATATTGTGGCATAAGATATTTTAAAATTTTAGTAATTTTGTATAACAATTATTTATTTAAAAACAAACATAACTTTTATTTTCATATTAGTTAGCATGTCTTTTATATATATTTTCCAAGATCACAATAGATTTTAATATAATGACCATTGTGGTATAAACATTTGTAGTTAGATTTCCAAATTGTATTTTCATATTAGTTAGCATGTCTTTTATATATATTTTTCAAGATCACAATAGATTTTAATATAATGACCATTGTGGTATAAACATTTGAAGTTAGATTTGCAAATTATATTTGCATTTAAGATTTGAAATAATTAGAAATTTTCATGTAGGGTATTGTAGCTTTTATTTGCATTTAAGATCAAAGGTGGGAGTCTC